>CM076580.1:114027375-114190854 GCA_034641835.2 Pinus albicaulis | reverse complement strand
GACAACTCACCAATAATCTAAATGAGTATCAAGGTACCTGAGTGCATCTTGACAGGGACAAATGAATGTGTCAAAGTCGAGTCGCCAACAAGATTTGACAGTCAAGAGACATTTTTGTATTCCCATTGTTATCAACAAGGAGGCTTGCTATTGATGTATGCAAGTTCCAAGGCACTCCAAATAATCTCTGATCTTGATCCCAGATAAGGTGTTGAGGTTGATGGAACAAGATCTATTGGAAGGTGTACCTTAAGGAACTCCACATCATCCAACTCAAGCATAGAACCAAAAATTATTTAAAGAACCATACTAAAAGATTGAAACCATCATGAAATTGCAGAACTTATTGTGAAATTTTCTTGCCAGTTGTCTAGTATTCAAGCAAAGCTCATGTCCAATTGCGCCAACAAGCTGATTTTCACAATAGGACTTATTTTTCTCTTTAATTTTTTTTTTTTTTTAATGTCCTACTCTACTTGAAAAATAAATCTTATTCAAGTATATGGATACTTCCAATGGAACCATGTCTGTAACAGGATGATAGATAAACTCATATGTAGGTTTGAAATATATTCTTTGATATGCACTAGTATATGAGATACCAACTGTCTTTAGATGATGTCAGAATATATTGAAGAATTGAGCATTGGGATCCAATGACTGACTTGAACCAAGATTCAATGTAATCTTGTCTTCCTTGGATTTCCTCTATCATGCAATGCAAGCCTTTAGAGATGTGATCTTCATTTATAGAATCTGGTGATAGGCAGGCATGAAACTTTTCAATCTCTGGTTCCAATAACTTCTCTTTATCGACAGGAATCCATGATTCTTAGACCATATCTGAGTCTTCTTCTTTTGGTTGTTGTTCTTCAACGATAGTTGGTGAATCATTTTGCAATACCTCAAAATTGTAAGTTGATTGAGGTGTTTTATTGTTGGGGATATGAAATGGTTGTGCATGTAGTGGAGTGGGAATGGATCTTTGGGGTCCTGGTGTGGATGATAATGGGAAGGTTGAATTGAGGTCAAATGAGGGTGATATTGATGTTGTGCTGGAGGTGAATGGTATGGATAACATTGATGATGGTATTGAGGATAGAGAGGGAAAGATTGATGATATGGTGGATTTCCTTTGTAGGGCCTTTGCCGACTTTGTTGCCAAGATTGGCTTTGAGGTTGGGATTGAGATGGCTAAGGTTTCCAAGGTTGGTTTTGAGGTTGGGATTAAGATGCCCAAGGTTTCCAAGGCAAGGGTGTTTTCCAATTACCTTGAGATTTTTGTGCATAACCTTGAAACTGTGCATAAGGATATTGCATCATATTGAGTTGATGAGGCTGACATAGTCCTCTTGGAGCTACATAAAAAAGTTGCTCTTGTGCTCCATTATCCTTTTGATAAACTTCCTTCAAACTTGGTAATGGTGGGAAATCTTCATTAGTATGTGATCCTGCACAAATTTTACAAATTTTAATGTCATCAAGTGGACATTCATGCAAAGCATGTTTCTTTCTACATTTAGGGAAAAATATAAATGAGGCAAATTTTTGCTTGTTTTGCATTCTTAACATGTGAGTTTGTTCATTTAAATTACCAAGAATGTTTGGCAAATTTTTAGGTTCAGTTTGACTTACCAATCCTGATGCCAAATCAATTACTCTTGCCATACATGGATCTTGAGGGGATCTTACATACTTTGATTTTCCTCTTGATATGTTCTTGCATAGTTCACAAATCTCTTGAAATGAAAATTGATAGACATCTCCTTTTCCCACCAGATTAAGAAGATCAATCCATTCATCCTTTATAGCATTTAGTAGGATATTTTTTAATGCGTCTGATCCTAAATTATGCAATTTAGATATTTTGATATTATAAGTAAATCTCTCCACTAAATCTTCTAGGCTTTCATCCTCTTTTTGGCTCATCTTAAAGACTTAATTTCTAAGGTCATGGTGCATGCAATAATCATTATATTTTTCCAAAAATACTCTTTTCATATCATCCCATGTCCTTATAGAATTTGTTCCTAAAGTCACGAACCATCTAAAAGCTCTATCCTTCAATGTTTCCGGAAACAAATTCAATTTTTGAATGTGAAATGAGTAGCCATAAGATCTACAAATTATTTCAAATTCAAAAAGAAAGGTTTCTGGGTCTTCTTATCTCATACCTTTGAAGTTAGGAAGTACATATGGATGGATTTTCTTCATTTGAACGTTGATATCAGTTTCTTGAATGGGAAATCCAAAAGGATCTTCCTCATTGTCATTGTCTTCGTCCATTTCTTCAACCTCCTTTGTCACCTCTTCTTCTACCTACAAAAATAATAATTCATGATGTGGATGTGTGGCTTCATGATGTGGATGTGTGGTTCTTACTGCACCACGTGATATAGTGGGTGTGGTAGGTGATTGAAGTTTTTTTTTAATTTTGTTTTCTTTTTTTCTTTTTCTTTTTATTTTTTTCTTTTTTTTAATGAAAAGAAAAAGGCTCCTATTTACACTTCCCCGAAAACGACGCCAAAATGTTTAGTCAATTTAATGTTTTAAATTGATTACATAAATTATCGACTGAGGTTAGTAATCTTGTGAAGTGCGGTGTTTTATGTTGTTTTTAGAGGGGTTTTTGTTCTTTAATATCTAAGAATGGTTAATCTAAAACTATGGAAATATTTAAGTGAATCTAATGAATTTTAGAAGGAAGAAAAGGAAGTGTTCCTAAACTAATCTAGTTTTCATAAAAATAAACCAAAAACTGTGGGCTATTTAAGAACTAATTTGGGAAACAAAGCATTTATCTTACCTGATCATGAATCCTAATCCATGGATCTAATTCTAAGACTAAGATTGAAAATTTCAATTTCTATCTTAAGTGAAAGTAGAAAGTGAAACAACTAGTGTACCTCTCGTTACTTCAACATTCAATGATTAGGTATGACCTTATTGAGATGGTGTTAAGCAATTGTTTGTACTTTTAATTTGCTAATGTCCTAAAACAGTAACCAAGGAATGCAATGAAAACATCTAAGGTATGTTTAGTTACTTCCAATATTCAATTATGAAGAGTTATCTTCTTGAGATAGCGTTAGGTAACGAATTACACCTGTTGAACTAGAAAACTAAGTAAAATCTGCAGAAAGATAGCTCGGAAATTGCACTCATTAAACATTCAACCATTCCATCTTGAAACATGATTAGATCAATCTCTTTTAGAATGATTTTTAGGAATATTAGTGTTTTCTATTAAGTGAGGGTCTTGAAAGAATGTAAGATTTAACTAAAATCAACTAATGTATAATTGACTTTTCTGCAACATTCAAATGTAAAGTGTTAACCTCTTGAGATGCTTTAGGAGAAATCAATTATGACTTATTCTTTGAAAAGAATATGAAAATGTGCAAGGTAAATTCAACCACTGTATGTATGAGACATTTAACCATTTAATTTATGATCAACATATTGTAATAGCTTTTAGAAACATCTTTTTGACAAAGTAATTGATAATTCTGTTCTAAAGGAAATAAAGGACAAAAGAGTAAAACTAAACAACTATGGTTTCTTATCTCTTCAATCTTTAATTCAGTTTGAAAACAAATCTTTCTATTTCCATGAAATATTTTAAGGGAGTAAGTCTGCACAATTGTGATTTATCACTAAGCTATTTATTGAAAGCTGGAAATGAAGCATGAGCCTAATTAAAAACATATTCGCTAAAAAACAGAGTAATGAAATTAAGCTAAATAACATAAATGAAAAAAAAAACCTCCTTCAGATGCAAGGGCCCTCTGCAACTGATGTGGTTGAAATGCTAGTTGATTAAGGATTTAATCATGAAATCATTGGCAACATGAACTTCGTATTATGATAAAGTGAAATCTGAATACAAATTATCAGCAAAAAACCTGAGTTTAACACTTAATTTCTGAACTGTCTTCTTGGTCTTGTACAACCGATATTTAAAGGAAAATGCATAACTGTTTATGAGCTATACTTGCTATAGGTGGCTAATTCGAATTGGACTCGAAATAGGATTGTTAGATTCTTGCTAATTCGAATTTAGAATTGCAATAAGACTACTGGACTCTTGACAGAGAAAATCAAGAGTCCTACTGCTTTTGGATAACATACTTTGACTCCATCTTTGACCATGAGTTTAGGCTCGCTTTTCTGTCGATCTGGACTGAGTGAGTAGGATAGAATCCATGTAGGCATAATTCTAGAAACATGCATGTGGCCCAATTTTTCAGTTGACACCTGGAACCTACTAAACCATGAGAATGGCTATGGAACACAGAGTTAGCTGCAGAACATGTTGCATTATGTAGCTAGATTTCAAAAATATATCCAAATAGCAAGAGCATGAGAATATAATATGGCAATCATTTTAATACACCCTTAAGACAAAACATAGCATTTTTCATTGATTTGGGTTTGTGATCTTATGGGAAAGTGATGGAAAGGTGTGAGAAAAACTGCCAAAGAGAGGGTAAATCTGAGGTTCAACACTAACCAAAGGAAAAGTATCTTAAAATAGAAATAAAATAACTTGTGCAAGGTGTGTTTTGAGGTTGAAATTTTAAAATTTTCACAACTTCTACTATAATACTTATTTGATTGGCTATTATGACCCCAATCATGAAATTCTACAAGATCATTAGATCTATTTTCACTGGATTGGCATAAATTTTTTATTAATGGAGTTGGGAAATCATCATTTTGTAGGGTTAATAACCTTGTCTAATAATCATTACTGGAAAAGAGGCCATTGCCTCAATTCTTCTTATTTCTAAGTTCCTCATCCTATTGTCTTGTAGTCACCATCAATAGTCACAGCTGATATTCTGGTGAAATATTCCTCCTCAAGAGCAATGGAATCTTAGTTAATGGATATTTATAACAAATCCTTGTGAAGTGTTGAGGATGGAGAACATTGTACATCAATATGGGGCTCCATTCATGTATTATCACACTTGATATGTAAGCCCTTTTAGGCCCATGTATTCATGATTTTTTCCTTTTATTATAGAAAATATATTTTAAACAGCTAGGACAACAATTGAAATTCTCTTCCTTTTTTTGGTTCAAGCATGTAAGCATTTTCAAATACATGTGAATGAATCTAGACCCCAAGAAATATCCATTTTGAACCAAAAATTCTTGTGGTTTCCTTTATGTTCTTTTGCGTTTACATGTTGCTCTGTTCTTTTTTTCTCATCCAGTAAAAAGGACTTACATTCTTAGTCTGTTATGTTTCCTAGATCTTTTACTCTATTTCAGATTTAATAAGCTGTACAATATCAATAATAGCTCAGAAGGTAGGCCGGAAAGCAGTGCAGACTCCAAATATCACAGAGGTTTTATCAACTTATATTGTGAGTTATCTGGTGCATTATATGTGTTGAATATCATAAAACAATAGTTGGAATCCGATTATGTACTAGCATTTTGTTTCTTTTGATTCAAAAGTTTTAAATTCAACTTGCCATAAAATATTATATAATTATTTATTAACCTACATGTTTGAACCAATTTATTTTTTCATAAATTGTTTAATCCTTTGTATGGAAATTTAAGTGTCTAACACTAATTGGGATGCTCAAGACAAATTTATATGGGATATTTCTCATTTGAGAAACTTTGTATGCCTACTGTACCACACATTTCATGATAGCCTTACATTCAATGATATCTAGTGTGTTATTATTTTACTCAATGTGATTCACATCAAGTATATTCTCTTTTTACTCATCCAGAGGTGATGATTTCGATTGAATGCTAAAGATACAAAAATAATAGTTTATAATTATAGTTTTGATTCTGATAATTTTAAGATTTTATCTCTAAACTTGTAATTTGTCACAGGGTACTCTACTGAATTTATGTAGATCTATTTGTTGCCTACTTGGTTATTGATCCATGTAAATCGTGATGGATCCACAAATTTTCTAGAAAGATCCCCTAGAAGGAGCTACACTATTTTTGATTCCATAGATCAAATTAACAAGTATTCTGTGTTTCTCAATAAAAGGAAATGGGTACCAACAAGAGACACAAATATAGGCATATCTCATGGAGGTAAAACTGGAGAGGGTAAAAGGTATAGTTGAGAAATAGGTTTGATAACAAAGAAACTGCCCACTTTGGTCTGTATTAGTGAATAAATGAAGCAAAGTATGAGCATGAGTTGCAGATATGAGGAAACATTCATTTATAATATCTGTAATCTGACTAACCCAAATCACATAAAATCCATGAGTCAGTGTCCTATTCTTGATCACTCCATCTGGTTGTGTTCGTTTTTCTATTATGTGATTGAGAATGTAACCCACAGATTACTTAACCTCACATAAAAAGCACAGAAGAACCTCAGATAGCATCTTTTCAAAGTTTCCAAGTCAAACTATTAGCCCAAGAGTGAATTTACAGAGAAGACTGTGAGTGAGAGGCATGAAGCCTTGTTGGGCATTAGAAGACAAATTAATGTATCGACCAAAAGCCCCTTCTCACGCACACTTACATTCATTTATAGGGAGACATGTCTTTTCCCTTTGAAGAAGAAAACCATAGACCACATTTCTCTATTTTAGTGCACTTTCAGGTGCTATTTCAGGAGAATCAACAAAATATTAAAGAATATATAATCAGGGATAACCCTATGGGGACAGAAAAGAATCCAAGGTGTTGCAAGGCAGTTTCTTCCAATCCCCTTTTGCAGGGGAACCCATTTTCTTACAATGACAAGCGAGATGAATTTGAATGTTGGTATTAATTATTATTATCATTGTGACATGCAAAGGGGTTCCTTTTTCACCGTTATCGAAGCTTGAAAAAGAGATAAAAGTGAGCTTTACGTCCTTTTTTGATTACCCATTTATTTTTGGTTGGTATTATCATTGTGACATGAAAACATACTCATTGTGCCCTGTCATAGATCTAGGGCCTTTTTCCCCTTTTCCGTCATCCCCGCCATTTTTATTGAGCCCGGGCTATGGTCAGTGCAGTCAGTAGAAGAATCACCCAGGAAGGGATCAGGGGATAGACTGTCGAAGGGATCAAAACCTATAATGTTGAATGAACAAATGCAAGCAAACAAACAGGAAAATCACTATGCAAAAATTAGTCAAACTCTATGTTGATGAAAAGCAATTAATGACAATGAAATTATCTATCAAGGATGAGCATCTTGAACAAGAGTGTAAACAAGCTATTCCTAAATTCTCCAAAATCCCCTAACCTTCTAGTAAATCCTCTTTATTAAGGTGAGAGAGTAGTGATAAGGCATGAACTAAATCGGTTCAGTTATGTGTTATTTTCACTTGGTAACCCAAACGACACTTGACTCGCAATTGACCTGGGTTGCTACCTATTGGTTGCATCGACTAGCAAGGGTTTGGTGGGGTTACAACCAGCTGGAATGCTTAACCATAGAGCATATTGCAAGTCAGGGAAGGAGTGTCACAACTAGGAAGAGTATTGCATGAGTTGTGCACTTCCTTTCAGGAGGCGTAGAGGTTTTATGTCTACTTATGCAACAATGGACCATACTCCTATTATTCATGGATGGCCCATATTCCACTGAAGTTATAAAGTCATTACTTCCCCTGGTACATGTTGAATTTTAATTCTTCATAGGAAATTTATGGCATCGGGTTGAGAAATGCCATTCGAAAAAACAAATTCGAGATTTGCCTGGATAAATATCCAATTTGTTGTTGCTACACACGACAGACTCGATCGCTGAGGTGGATCAAAAACGACAGGGCTTATTATGCTCCAGTGTACAGGTTTGCGCGGGCCATGGGTTTGCAGAATGTCGGGGGAGATAGGAAACACAACATTGAGTCCCAGAAAATCGTATCAATATGTGATAATATAGTGCATGCTCCTACCATGTAATATCCCTATTATATATTTTACTTAATTTCCAGGAGTTAAATTCAAGAAATCCACTATTAAATTTTGCTAGAAGATTCAATAATAAATTGCAACACCATTATGGAGAAAAAACACTGCAAACCCCAATTATTTTATTAATAAATTGCAAGGAAATTATGTCAATTTTCTCTGGAAGGAAACCTGATAGAGATAATCACAAATACCCTTGGCTTTGACTCCTTTAGCTCTGCAACTTGTACTCCATAGTGAATTGTGGATTCAACCCTCCTGAAGTATACAATCAGCCAACTTGAACCCTAGAAATTTGGCCCTCTAGAAGATTAGTCTTCTACTACAAACTTGTGGGAGCTATCTAAGACTTGGTGCATATTAGAAATATGAAGGAGGTTGAAATTTTTGATTCGGTTAAGCCCTAACTTTTGTGAAAATTTTGTTGGACAAAAGAATGATATGAGGCACATATTCGGCCTGGTTTGAGGCCCATACTGCGGCATAATTTCATCGTCTATTGAAATCCTTTTTGAGTCAGATCCCTATAGTTGACATATTTAGTACTATGCCAAATATACAAATACTCGCTGGTGCTCACGGTGGCTCGAAAATGAGGGTTTCCTGTATGTAAACCTCTATGAGACCATAAACTGTAAAATTCAAGATGGAAAGAGGATTTTATTACTCTACACTCAATTTAAACAAAAAGAGGGTTTTCTGTATGTACATTGTAAACCTCTATGAGACCATAAACTGTAAAATTCAAGATGGAAAGAGGATTTTATTACTCTACGCTCAGATCAAACGAGTATTCAAACCTTTGTATTACATAAGTATACCAGGGTACACATTATCTATTAAGGTAAATGAAGTAAATTAAGGGACAACTATAAATTGCGTTCTTAGAAATTAGTTAAAGAGGAGTTTGCCAATTATAATCTCCACTACCTAGGCCAGTTACAAATCCCTGACATCCTTTTTATAAATATTGGTTCAACTCAATTTGAATCGAGACCAGTCTTTATTGAACCACCCTTGCAACCTAGGTACAAAATATAAAGATAGATGACCATAAAAATAATGGCAGGAATAAAACCTCCGAGATAATTGCTGAACCTAAATTTAAAAGAAAATAAAATCAGCTCGGCAGGGTAGTTCCCATGGAGTTGGGTAAGTTGACGCAACTCCAGCAGCTTCGCTTAGCTTATAATCAACTGATTAGCGACAACAACATGAGCTTGCCCATTATTACTTCTCTAATTAACTCTTCCTCCCTACGAGAACTCATATTATATTCTAATAAAATCACGGGACGTTTGTCCTCTTCTATTGGCCAGCTCTCTAAAAGCATGAGTATGGTATACTTGGGCTTTAATGATTTAACAAGCGAAATACCTCCACATATTAGAAACCTAACTAGTTTAACATTCCTTGAGTTAGAGGAGAATCATTTTACTAGAGAAATTCCTTCTTCACTTAATAAGCTTCAAAGACTGAAGAGGTTATATTTGAGTTCCAACAATCTACAAGGAAACATTCCAATGGAAATCAGGGAAATCAAACGCCTATGGGTTTTATCTATCGGGGGAAATAATCTGACCGGAAGAATCCCTGAATCCGTTGCCTACCTCCAGTAGCTAGAATATCTAAATCTCAGGCAAAACCAGTTGCCAGGTACTATATTTGCAACATTAGGGAAATGTGGGAATTTTTTACTTTTAGACCTATTATATAACAAGCTTTGCGTGCACATACCTCCAGAGGTGGGAGGCCTTGTAAATTTGTCTATAGGTTTCATAATTTCAAACAATTTATTAAATGACACAATACCTTAGGATGGGGAAAATGATTATGGTTCAAGTTATAGATCTTTCCTTCAATGCACTTGAAGGTATTATTCGAGCTTCACTTATAGAACTTCAAAATCTTTATTCCATAGATTTATCTTCCAACAATTTGTGAGGTCAAATACCCATGTTTTTAGAGAAACTCAAAATGTTCATCTATTTAAATTTTTCTTTCAACGAATGATGTAATACATAGCATATAATGCAAAGAGCACCTGTAGAATCATCTAGTTGTGTTCGTTTTCTGTATTCTTTGATTGAGAACGTAGCCCACATAATAAAATTTACCTTTAAAAAAATTCGTTTTCAAGACTTACCTGGCTAGATATCCAATTTGTCGTTGGTGCTCACGGTGGCTCAAAAATGACAGTGCTCCAGTGTACAGGTTTGCAGAATTTTGGGGGAGACAGGATTTTGGGGCTTTTTTATAAGAATAAAACTCTCGAACGAGAGTTAAAATAACTCTAGGCCGAGAGTTTTAAAGCTCTTGTTCGAGAGTTTACTCGAGATTTTATGTCAATAAAACGTTCAGACGCGAAAATACTTAACTCTCGTCCAAGAGTATTTTAACTCCAGTCAAGCCCAATTTAACTCTTGGGCGAAACATTAAAAATCTCTCAGACGAGAGTTCTAAAAACTCTCATTTGAGAAATTGAGTTGACTATTTTCTCGAACAAGAAATTAAAAATTTCACCCAAATTTTGACCATCTGCCAAAAAGTGTTTCCCAACTTCGGGATTTCACCGACATAACTAACTCTTGCCATGGATGCAACTACCTACAGAATTGTTGCATGCATTTAGTTAAGAATAATTGAAAAGAATGCTTCCATACAAGCCAACCATATCTCTGCTTTATTACAGGAATCATCAACATGTATGTTAGCAGCAGCTCAAGAGATTTTCATACATATGGATTTTTTACAGTATCCTTAAAAAAACAAATCTAGAGATGGAATTTGTTGTATGTATTCAAATATATCAGTGATTATTGTTTTGATGATTGGTTTTTACACTTAAAATATAATGATTGTTTTAATAACTTGTTTTTACACTTAAAATACAATGATTGTTTTGATAACTTTTTTTACACTTAAAATACAATGACTGTTTTGATAACTTGTTTATAAAAGCTAGTATTGTTTCATGTTGTTTGGCTTTACAAACCAAAAGGGACATGTTTCATTTTCAGTTGACTACATGCAAAACCAATTTTAAGATAGCCTCACGGCACCTTTTGATTATTTCAGTAGTTTCTCTGATTTATAATTCTTTCTTTGCAACTTTCTAAGATTTAAATTAATGTTCAATCTTGTAAAATCATAGCTTCCCATTTATAACAGTTTATAGTCTTGAGAGGTTTTACTTAGGCACAAATAAGCAAAGCATCCAGAATCAGTATGCTTAATAAAAGTATGATGTAGAGCTCCTTTATAAGGAAGAAATAGAATTATTTTAAGCTTAGATTAGTGTGTTCATGCCCAAGGTTTCTGAATGCCTTCCCTTCTATTACCCTTTTCTTATTTTCTGTCTTGTCATCTTTGATTCATATGCTTAGCTAATGCAGAAAGATATGTTGACTTCAAGTTCAAATGATATAGCTTCTATGCTCAACTATTGCAGATATATATGTTAACTTCAAATGCTACAGCTTCTATGCTCAGCTACTGAGATATTTTCCGCAAACTGACTTAATGATACAATTTTTTACACAAATTATGCAGTTCCTTAAATATTGTGAATGGTTTTCTTAGGTTTTGTTTTTTAGTAGTTTCTCTGGTTTAGAATTCTTTCTTTGCAACTTTGTAAGATTGAAGTGTAAAGCATATGGCTCACATGCAGACAAGAATTTAGAAATCTATTTTTCTTTGAGATGTGTCCGAACCCCTTTGCATATTTCTACTTTGCAGTTTCATTCACCATAAAAACCACTGCATTCTAGACTCCAGAGGATCACTTATTTTTCCACTTATAAGGATGAAGCGGTTAGGAAAATAGGACCAGAAAAGTGCCTGTTATACTACTTGTTCACGCTTTTCCATTTGTTGTACTAATACTCCAGGTTTTTCCAATTGTTTTACTTGGCCTACGAGAGTTTGATTGGATTTTTTACACTGAGAAATTTAACCTTTTAGATTACTGAGCTTGAAATGAATTCCAGTTAGTACAATTATGATCTTTGTTTGTCATTTGAAGTCATTTTGTACCCTTCCTTCCCTAGCTAACATGACCTATGTCCTTCCTTTGCAGTGGTCATTAAATGCTGGTATTCCAACTTCCCAAATCTCCTCGAAGTTTAAGGTTTAGGAAGGCTAATTATCTTGGTGGATTCATTAGTCGTAGCGTTTAGAAATGGTTTTGGTGATTGTGGACTTGGCTGAGCATTTTCTTCACCTAAAAGTTCAAGAGACATTAAGTTGCAAGCTCTTCACTGCCTTCCTAAAATGGAAGCATTGCTATTATTGGAATCAAAACTTTAAAAATATTGTTATTTTGTTCTTCTGGTGAGTGCGCTTTGGCTACTCAAAAACTATTGAACCTGAAACGTAACTATCTAGTGTTTCATAGCTCCACATCTATGTTTTTATAAAATCCCCGTGGAGGTTATTATGAATATATGCTAATTATATAACATACATGATGTAATTAACATATGTATCCTCCTATTTTTAATGTCTTCCTGTTTCCCCGATTAAGTGATGTGAGCTTTACATTAGCTGCCACCAATTTCACATTAGCAGAACATTTAGAGACCGAGCTACTTAAAAGAATACTTGGTTGATGGCAATAATCAAATACATGATTATTGTAAGTGTGTAGAAACAAGAAGCCTGGGTTTCTTTCTCAAGTAGGTTTTAAACCTAAGTCTTTAATTTCTATTCTATGAAATTGTTCTCTTGAATCCTTTTCACATGCAGTCAATATACTATCTCTTATTTTCCGTTGCACCCACAGATTCCTCTTTAATTTCTAATCTATGACACTGTTCTCTTGAATCCTTTTCACATGCAGTCAATCTACTAATTTCCGTTGCACCCACATATGACTCTTTAATTTATAATCTATGATATAACTGGATATCTTCTAATATCTTTTGGGTCTTTGTTGTCTTTAGCTCTGCATTCAACTACAATCTTTGTTAATTTTGTTGTTGTATATGTAAATTTTGTTATGCATTTTGTTTGTTAATTTTGTTGTTGTATATGTTCAAACTTACAGAGAACTGAGTTGCTAATGTTTATGAATAGCATCACAATGACAAACTTATTGTACAATAAATTATACATGCTCTATGATAGATGGTTTCCAAAAATATTTCGGAAGACACGGTAATTTTGCAAGTTCTTTGGTTGCTGAGGGTAGCCTTAAATTTTGCAAGTTGTTTGGTTGTTGAGGGTAGCCTTAGCTCTGTTCTTGGACCTAGTTGTAAAGTGCACTGCCTAGAACTATTGATAACATTCATCTCCTCAATTCAAATCGAAGGAGAGAACTGTAAGAAAACTGAAATAAAGACTTGGAAATGCAATTAAGAACATTGGAATAAAAACTCAAAAATGAAAATAAAAGTGTCAGAAAACTGAAATAAAGACTCATAAATTAAAACAAAATTGTAAGAAAATTGTGCTATAATTGAAAAAACTAACCTTAATATAATGTGAAATGTTATGTGGTGTGTTCTGTGATGGTTTGTCTCCAGGGCTGGTGAATAGTTTGAATGTGAAACATGTAACCTCAGTAGTGGTTGAACTTCTTTTATAGTTTTTTGCAGTTGAATTTAATTGGTGACAATGATGGATATCGATTGCAATGGCTTCATTTTGCATGTGTGATCATGATTGAATTTGATGTGATCCACTGGGAATTTGTTTTTGTTGATCTAGGTGCTTTGATATGTTTTAATGGGAAATAGAATAGGTTGAATGTCATTTATTGAATTTATTGGGTGGGTGCCATTTATTGTACACAGTGGGTTTAAATGTTGTTATTGGGAGTGTGACATTTATTGAACACAATGAAGTGACTGCCTTATTGTACTTCTTGAATTGACCATTTTGGAAGGATAAATGGTTTTATGAGTTTGCTAGTTGAGACAATAGGATTTGTACTCTTAATACTTATTAAACTATTTATGGACAGTTGTGGGCTGAGTGGGCCCAGTCAATGACTTGGGAAATTTTGAACATAATTTAATATATATTTGGACTTCAAGTTATTTCTTTTTGTTCAATTATTAGTTTCATATATGTTTATTTTTGGTGAGCTGATAAGACCTGTACTATAATAATTACTGGTCCCTAGATAACATTAGACATCTCTCCCGTATATATATATATATATATATATATATATATATATATATATATATAATTGTTTTTAGTTATATAAGTTTATGGCTTCGAAAGCGGCGACCCAAAAAATCCATCAAAATTGCCTCGAATCACACACCAGCTAAACCATATAAAAGAGCCAAAAAAAGCCCCAACAAAAAATGGATATGCAAAACTAATTGGATTCGAGGCATATTTCACCGAATTATTACACGAATCTGGAAAGTCTACGATGATATAGAAAATGACATCACATATTTCGAGATATTAATTAGATAATACTACTGAACAGTGAAGAGAGGCATATGTTAGGAAGGTCTGACGAGTTGATGGAAGCTTTTGACTCGCAAGAAAAGGGATGCCCATTGCCGACCGAACCCCTTCTAGTCAATGATCCTCTACATATATAAGTCAAATTTCCTTAGATTTGATAAAGCAGAGGAGAACATGAACACGCGATCCATGATTTATGGTATTCTTAGGATATAAGTCAAGTTGAAGGTCTACAAGTACCTCGTATACCTTAATTAATTTTGTGAAACTTGTACCTTAAACGTGCGTACCTAGTATACTTTATAGCTCGAGCTTGACTTCTATTGAAACGGCCATAAATGAGTACATATATGCTTTTCTCTGGCCATATAGATTAAATTCAAACTTGCTGTCACAAGATTGTTACCCATTAATTGACCCTTTTATCTAAATTCTATAAAATGGAGAACATTAGTATGTGGTTTATAATTATTAATTCATAAAGATACACCCCCTTAAACTTAAGTTTGTTATCCATTCCTTAATTCTCTTTTCCCCAACTACATAAAATAAAGTAGAGCATGAGAATGAAATTATCAAACTTTTCATCATGGGAAAGGTTTATAGGTTTCTAATGGGGAGGAAAAGTTTATAATCGGTAAGTATAAATTAAATTAAATTAAATTAAATTTTAAGTATTTATTATCATGTAATTTTATATTAAATTATTACAGATTTATTTTAATTATGGATTTAGCAAGTTTTTAGATATGTAATTTTTTTCTAGAATGTAAAACTTAAAAAAGGTTTGCATCTTTAGAGATTGGAAATTTTTAGATACTTGATAGATTTATGGTTAAGATGGATATACATTGGTTTTATGTATTTGTAAATTTTTATTGTTAAAATTGCATATTTGAATGCAATGCTTAAATAGATACATTGTCTAAATAAATACAATACCTTGAAAATCCCTTTGGAATTTAGATTTTGTAAACCGCACATCTTAAACTTACAAACCCAACAAATTGGATTTCATAGAAAATTGATTGGAGAATATACCTAAAAGATGGTTGAAATGTAGAATAGTGAGACTATTTAAAATATTTTGACCTTAATTTTTTTTTTCAATTACTTTATATAATATATAAGCTTTTGTAAACAATAGTTTGCATATTAAATATATTTATTAATTTATTTTTAAATAAATGTCAATATTACTTAACCTTGCCTATTAAATATTTTATTTATAACTTAAATTAAATTCTTTAATTATTATTAATATTTTTGAAATTTCGTATAGCAATTTTATATTAAGAATTAAATTTATAGCTAATCTTTCTTTAATTAAAGTTAATTGAATTTGTCTACTTTAAATCACTTTTTATCTTTAGGTATTGAAATACTTTATTATGGTTGATATTAATTTTTTGGTTCACTCTCTATATAAAATTATATAAAATTCATATTGAAGTATATTAATTAATATGGAGATTCAAATAGTTTATTTAGTTTTTATATTTAATTTTTTTTAAAGCATAAAAATTATACAACAATGTTAGGCTTAAAATTGAAATTATAAGTTATTTTACTTTTAATTATATTATTTATTTTTAAAGTTGATATAAAATTATGTAATTTAATGTAGACATTGAAATATTTTATTTATAGTTAAGAGTACGAGTGATTTTTTTTACCACATTCTATTTAGTTGTAATACCCACAACAAAATGAGTGTAACATTATCAATGTTTATAATACTTTTTATTAAAACTAATCAAATATATATATTCATTTTTTATTATAATTAACAATATTATTTATATTTAAAGAATATATATAATTTTAAAAATTACAGTGCCAACTTATTTATATTTAAAAAAGTCTAAAAAGGCATACACACTCTACCCTCTCTAATTTGGAACCTGTAACCTTTTAGGAAGAAACACATGTTCTTAACCATTAAGTTGTAGAATAAATTTTTTAAAATAAAAAATAATTTTTCAAAAAAATAAAAAAATAAAATTTCGAACATTTAAACTCTCTCCATAAATATTAATTCAAAATAAATTTAAAATATAAATTTAATTTCATTACAAAAAATCAAAATATTAACTAGTTCGAAAAGCGTCAGAAAAATTATACTTAAATATAATTATCACCAAAAACTTTATATATAAATTTAATATTGTTATTTCCCTCTAATCAATTTTTGTTTGAATTCGAAAAGACAAACAAGAACATGATAAGTGATTTGTAATGGTCAATTACAAATTTCTTATTAAAATAAAATAAAATCAATCAATAGATAACACTTAGCATGATAAGTGATTTGTAATAGTCAATTACAAATTTCTTATTAAAATAGAATAAAATCAATCAATAGATAACACTTATATTTATAATGGATAGAAATCTTAAATTTTAGATATATCTTTAATAAGGATATACATTAATATTATTAAAAGGTATACTTTATTTTCTTTTGGTGCCGGCAATGACTTTTTATTTATTTATTCTGGCCAAATCCACAGCACGGGCCAGTAATTGTCTCGACTAGTCAGGTTATTATTCATCTTAAACCATGAATGCTAAGAGTAAAGGCTCGGTTTAAACTTCCTCAGTAAGGCCTGGTATAAAGTTTGACTTTATGGAGACACTCAATGATAATGAGATAATTTTTGATGTGGTGTATATGTGAAGTAGAAATATTAGGGGCTTCTCATCAAGTTATCAAAATTGAATTTGTGATGTGGTGTATATGTGAAGTAGAAATATTAGGGGTTTGTCATCAAGTTATCAAAATTGATGTTTTTTTTTCGCCTTTTAGAGCGGTTAAAGTTTATTGGAGATGAGTAATCCAAAAACCATCTTTGAAATTATTAATTATAAAATATTATAAAATGGGTAATAAATCTTATTAAATTTCAAAATAAAGGATATATTATGAATAATTTAACAATATTTTAAATCTTAGTTATTTATTTAATGGGTATTGTGTCTTTCATATTATATGAGGATGGATGTGAACTGTGGGTTAGATTTAGGATATAATTTTTGTTATATTTTTGACATCTAAGAATTAAAATCAGTTTTATTTTTATTGGTTCTCATGTATTCTTTGATATGGTGTACCTTCTCACAACATTAAGTCTTTTAGGTAGCTCAAACTTAAATAATCCTATCACTATATTAGCATATGTAATATTTAGGTGTCATTTAATGAGATTTTTTAGGAAAGTTTAGACATTTTGATTTAATTCCAAGTTGATTATGAGAATTGACATTGGATTTAATGCCTACTCTTAAATTGTTTATATCTCATACTCACAATAATGTTGTTTTCTTTGCTATCATTTTTCTATTATCTTGGCTCTAGAAAACACCAAATGATCTGAATTTTGGAAGGGAGTGAAATGAAATATAAATTTATAGCCAAAACACAAAGATGTAATGAAACTTGACTTCTATTAATAAGTGGAAAATGATAAAATTGTATAAATGTAGAATGTAAACAAACTAGATTGAATGGTGGTTGCGTATCTCCGAGAAGAGATGTGACGGCTACACATCTCCATCGAACTATGCTACAATGAGGCTCGAAGGTATTTTTATCATAAAGAAGCAATGAGAAACCCTAAACATCCAAAAAAACTAACCCCGAGAGATGAAGCACCAAAGGATTTTGGGCCCCAATGGGGTGAGTTGGAACATCAACTTCATGGGGTCATTACTTTGGTGTATGATATTTGTTTACACACATGATATTTAATTCAAAAGGCCTATCCCGGAAGTACAGTTCTCTACTATCATTTGCCTATTTCCCCAAAAAATATTGTTTAGTGCCTCAAAACAACTCTAGATGTTGAGGAACTTAAAACTGTAGAAAATAAAATTTTCCAAAATAGAAAATTATTTTGTGAGCTAGTGAAATATGTGGGTCGACACCAATATCCACCCAGATCAATCATCCTCCCTTATGAAGCATTGGTATCCATTTTTTTTAGTGCTTCCATGAGATGACACAAATTTCATTGAACTTGGTCGTTGGTAAGTCATTTTCCTTGGTTTGAAGAGTTGTTTTGATTTGAAAACATGATACACTTAGATAATTTGTTGGTGAGTGCCCTTAATCTGTGTGTCCAAGAAGTTATCAATTATGACTTGTTCAATCCAATTTGGGTTGAACTTTGTTCTAGTGTTAATTGCTATATCATTTATGATGTGTTCAACAATGGTGGAAAGTATGGTCGAAGGTGTTCCACATTGAACATTGGGTGCAGGAAAAGGAAGGGAGGGATACTTTTCTCGAAGCATTGTCACCCACAACCTTGGTGATGGTGTAAGTTCCATAGTGGAGCAGTCGAAACTTTTAATGGGTCCCTACTAGGCGTTCCTTCTACAAATACAACCAAACCTTTTCTCCCACTTAAAAATTGTGTGGCATCCGATGATGATTATGGCATTATTTGTACTTAGCATTGTAATTTTTCAAGATATCTTGAACCTGCTAGTGGATGTGCTGAATTTGTTCAATAAACTTGGTGGCTTTGTCAACGTCATATTGAACATGTGCATATTCTACCTGTTTAGTTGCAAGGGCTAGTGTGACATCAATGGGACCCAAGGCTTCAAATCCTAAACCCACTTAAAAGAGGTTGTGGCCAATTGATTTGTGGAGAGATTTTTTGTAGTTGTGTTGAACTTAGGGGAGACTCTCATCCCATGTTCATGTATCATTGGAATAGTACATGTGAAAAATATGTATGATCATCTAAATTACAATCTCTATTTGGATATTAGTTTGGGGTTGAAAGGCAGTTGATTTGGTGAGTTTGGTGTCCAATAATAACTAGAGACTTGACCAAAATACACTTAATATCCTATTATCTCAAGCTGATATGATGGTTTGCGGGATTCCAAAATTTACCCACACATGTTCAAAAAAGAGCTTTCCATTAGCTTTTGTTGTGATATTCTTCTTACAAGTAATCAGAATGGCCATCGTAGAAAATCTATTAATGACCACAAATGCACAGTCATTACGATGGTTAGTAGAAGGAATGGAAAACATATAGTCCATCGAGATGGAGTAACTAGGTCATTTAGGAGTAAGTAGAGGGGTGTACAGGCCTTGCTTCTTAATAGTTGGTTTGGAAATGACATAGGTGGTGCAAGACCTAATAAACTTATCAAAATCTCATCGAAGTTTTGGCCAAAAAAAATGTCTGCAATACTGCCACATTCTTCTCCATACCAAAGTGCCTTGCTACTTGACTATAATGTTCATCCTAGACCAGCTTGGAATTCTTGCTTAAAGGAACAAAAAAGTGTCCCAGGTAGTACAAAAGTGCATTCTAGAAGTGGAAATTTGGAACTTGCTTGTCTGCCATCAATATTTGGTATTTGGAAAATAATTTTGAGTCCCTATTGTATCATTGTGGCCACCCAAAATTCTTGTGCCCACAAGAGTTGAGAACTGTGGTGAGTGCCACAACAAAGGGCTAACTAAGGTAGTATACAACATGATTGGCGCTACCATTCTTGTATTCAATGTTTTAATCGAATTGTTGCATGTATGCAGACCATTTATGATGGCAGTCATTCTGTCACTTCTTTTGTGTTTGCATAAATTGAAAAGGCTTGTGATTTTGTGGATAATCGTTTCCTTTACTAGAATATAATGTTTCCATTGTCGGTCGAGAGATCAGGCTACACGATGGAACACATATCCTTATCATAGGTGATGTTGATAATATCAACATCCTATTGAAATTTTGATAAGCATCCTTGCTTAAACCTTTCAAAACCCCTTTTTCTGCCTTGAGAAATCCATATTCTGCTTACCATTACCTTCCTATATCCCCACATTACATTATAAAAGGCCAAAAGTCCACATTTGAAAAATATATAAGGCCTAGCCCCTTCGGCCCTAGCCCATTAAATCTTTTCCTCCACGTAACCCGGGCGCAAAACCAGGCGCCAGCCCGAAAGGCGCTTATCAAATATATATTGGGTGCATTTTGAGCCGTCCATCTATACAGATCGGATGGCGTTCGTTCATCTCCGTCGCGCCCGTGGCCCGCTTGACTGCCATCCGATCAAACCATAAAATCAACGGCCCGGGGTCTATCTGTCCCGGTAGTCCCCACACCCGCTCACTGTGCAAAACCCGCCCGGTTTCTATCACACCGCCTTTCGGAGGCAGGCGGTATTTCTCAAATCAGAGTGATTCCATACATCGTATGCTGTGTGTCCCCGTGTACGGCTCAAAAACCACTCTCCATCGCACGTTATTGTTCGGCAAAAGATACAGCGCGATATTCATATCAACCGTTCGATCTGGGGCTCTTCATCCAACGGTCATCGCACTTCGAATATGTGCGGAGGTTAATCTAAGCCAATAGTGCCTCTGGCCCACCGTCTCATTGCCCTCCGATACGTTTTCCACCGTCGATCTCCTCCTGAGATCGAACGGTCTAGATTTAACCCACTCCACGCCATTGACCTCGTATCTCCACATCATCATTCCACGTGCTCCCATCATACATTCGTCCGTCTCCCCTACATATTCCTATTCAAAGGTCAAACGTCCATTGTCTATGTTAAATTTCATACATTCCTAGAACCTTTGCCAAAACATTTCTCCACCATTTCTCTGCACTTTTCACCATTGCCCCACATTATTCCGCCATTTCGTCATGCCGCATTGCTACACATCCATCCCCACTGCACCGTCGTCCCCATGCATTTGTTTTCTTGACGAGTTTGTGGGTTTTGCAAGTTTACAGCGGCGGAAAACTATCATGATTTACAGTCTCTATTACTGTGATAGAGAGCACATCAAAGGACGATTTTTCAGAGACTGTAATTATGGAGAAAGGCCTGAGAAGGTAAATCGACAAGACTTCCATTAAAGAAGCAGGGTTCAAATCTGTCTAACCCTGCAGAGCCATTCAGAGCACTGATTTAGCAGATGAAAACATTAATGGAGCAGTAGAGAAATATCAGCAAATGATCGAGGAATTCAACGTTCATAATTGAAGATCTTAAACTGTAATTCAAGGTTTAGAAGGCAGAAGGTACCCCTCGCAGATAAAATACCTCAAGGCTTTCTTTTCAGCACCATTTTCTTTCAGGAAAGGATGGAATGTTTATGTGATTTTCCTGCTTTGTCATGTTCCTGGAGAGATTTCTACCCAGTGCATTTATTTCAGTTAGCAGGCCACATAGTACAAACAACATTACAAAGTCATCGAGCAGTATGGGCATGCACGTCTCCGCCATTTTGTTTTAATGAGACAATTAAATGTTCATCACCTACTCCCTTTTTCGAGCTTTCTTGTTCTCCTATAAAGCTCCCCAAGAACAGATGATTGAGGGTTCCATATTTTATCAGAAAATTATGTAGTGAAAGGAGTTTTGTATACATTATTGTTGAACTCTTGTATGAAGGCTTAGAGCCCATAGGGTCTCAGTGAGGAGGAGTTCCATTTGTTAAAGAGGATTCTAGTCTTTGGTATTTTACAGTCTGTAACTTTCTCTTATGTGTTATTTAAATAGATCATTTTATTTCATCCATCTTTCTTGTATCATGTTTTGGAATGCGAGTGGCTCACTGATTTTTGGTATGGATTTATCCTAGTTGATACCCATGCTTGGATTAGTCAAGCACTTTAAATATGGCTCATGCATGATATTCTGTTCCACTATTCATCTAAATCGTATTTCTGCTATATTAGTTTCTTTGGGAGGGTGTTTTTAAAACACTATTGTCATGTATGGATTCTTAGATAGGTAAGCCCATGCATTGGTGGTATTGTGTATCTAGATATCAGCTCAAGGTTAACTAATATCTTCTCAATATTTCATTCACTACGTACACCTTCTGATAACTTATTTCTGTGATGTATTTCTGAATCAGCCCTCTTTATAGTAAGTTGTCTCTGAATTGTCTATTGCTTTTGCATTGGATTTTTGCATGTTGCCTCTGTAATATTCCTTTCTATGTGTCAGTTTCTGAAGGTCTTGGTCCCATTCAGATTAGTATTCCTTGTTTTACAAGAGATAGCATGAGAGCTTTTTACTGATAACTTCCTCTGTTATACCATATGCTCTTTGGTAGATAAGATGTCCTAGGCACTGGTCTATCACAACTCTAGGTTGTCTCTAGGAGCTACAACATCTTTTTGGCGCCGTTGCCGGGGATCAAAGTTGAAAAAAATAAAATCCCTCGGCCTCGACAAAATCTAATTCACTCTTCAAGTAGGTGAGTATGGAGAGTTGAGAGTTCTAGATCCCTCACCTTGGTGACTCCACATTTGTTATTAGATAAATTCATTTGTACACCTGGCTCCTCGTAAGCCACACCTGAGGTCAGATACGTCTAAGCCAAAGACACCTTCAGTGTCTGACCCTGAAAAGATCATACATAGAAGAAATTGGAGGGAAAGAAAATCAGTCCACTATGAAATCCCTGAATTGTCTATAGAAGACTTTCCATCCTCTTCTTCTCAAGAAGCTCAAGTGCCAGATCCCGACTCCACTGCGGGAGATACCGATTATTACTATTTAGATAGCCCACCCCGAGGAGGTATCAGAAATAAAGATAGTTTTCACCCTACTCCTGAGGTTGAAGAGGTTAAAGAAGTCACTGAAGTATCTGCTTTTAATACACCATTATTCCCCTCAACACCTCAGCCTGCTGTTCATTACATTCCTATTATTATTCATACTCCACTTCCACCTCCTCCTCCTCCTCTTACTCATCAAACTATTGCACTACCTCCACCCCCTCCAATTGCAAATGTTACAGGCTTCTTGCTAAATAAATATGCCCCTCTAGCATTACCCCAAATGTTGAATGATTTTCCACATGATTATTTGAAGATTCTACCCCGATTCAGTGGGGAAAACGAGATTGATGCTCAAAAAAATCTTGAGGTCTTATGTGCTTTTGCAGATAATTTTAATGTGGAACATTTAGATGTGGTCTTGAGGCTGTTTGTCCAATCTCTTGATGGTGAAGCTCAAAAATGGTTTAAGACATTGGAAGGTCGTTCTATTACCACTTGGGAAATAATGGAAGATACTTTTCTTAGAAAATGGGGAGAAAAGAAAGACCATGGACATTGTCTTACTGAGTTCAATACACTCAAGAAAAGACATAATGAAGGGGTGTCAGAATTTATCAAGAGATTTAATAAATTGTATTTGAGTCTTCCTGCTGAGATGAAACCTCATCAAACTGCTGCTAAAGTTGTTTTTGTAGCAGCTTTTGATTCAGAATTTGGTTTCTCTCTCATAGAAAGAAAGCCTGCTACTCTGGATGATGCTCAGTCAGATGCACTAGAGTTGCAAGTAAAATTTGCCTCCACTGTCAAATCAAAGGGAAAATCTGAACAAGATACCAGAAGAAGGGGCAAAGAGGAGGTGCCCACCTCTTATCAAGACAGAGATTCAGCTAATGAAAGAATTGAAGAAATGAGCAAAATGATTAAGAACCTTTCTGATAAACTGGTCAAGCTTGAATTGGAGACCAAGAATTCAGCCCCTAAGAATTTCCATAATGTTCAAAATAGAGGTTACAATCCTCAGTACAGGAAGCCACCCCTGCAAATATTGCCAAGGGAAGCAAAGGAGCAACAGGATAAGGTACCACACCCATTGTACCTAGAAGGTCCAGTAGATGATTCTACTGAAGACACTGCCTATGGACTGGAGGATGCAAATCTTGCCTTTTCAAATAGTTATGGAGAAGAATGCCCTTTGCAAGGAAATGATGGAGCTGAGTGCTCATTGCAAGAAGAAGAAAATACTAGAGACACAGAAGAAGCAGAAATTGATCATTATTGTAAACAATTTTTTGATTTCATGCAAGCACAGTTCAATAGAAGATATGATCTAAGATCTTCTAGGAAGAGGACTCGTACTCAAGATCAAGAAGAGGAGTTACCCCAGAAGGAAGCACCTGCTCAGAATGAGTCTACATTGCAGAAAGTCACAGACAAAGGTAATTTCCCTCTAAACAAACCTTTGCAGTCTAATGATCAAACTCCTTCCTCTTCAAAGGTAGTCATTCCCCCTAATACCAAGTCGGTGTCAAAAGAAGTTAAACCCTCAGCTGAAAATAAAGAGTCAAAAGAGGTTGTAATAGAAAAGTCCTCCCCTATTTTCAGTCTCCAAAAGGAACTTGAAAAAGTCAAAATCCCAGTTCCCTTGACTGAACTATTAAAGCAACCTGCATATCAATCCCAAGTCACCTCTTTTATGATCCCTCCAGAAGCAACACTCACCCCAGATAGTCTCAACCTTCAAGAAGAAAGACCCATGGTTGTCTTTGGTCCACATGTTGAGGAATTAGATGCTTCTACTCCTCCCTTTTATGTGTCTCTAGTGATTCATGACCTGCTATTACATAATTGTATGCTAGATTCTGGAGCTTCCCATAACTTATTTCCTTTGTCAATCATGGAACAACTAGGATTACAAATTACCTGTCCATACAAAGACCTCTATTCATTTGATTCCAAAAGAGTTAAATTCTTGGGGATGATCAAGGATTTGGTGGTCAATTTGGCCCAAATCCCAGCAAAAAGTGTGGTAATGGACATAGTGGTGGCTGACATCCTAGCTCGCTTTGGCATGTTGCTGTCAAGGTCTTGGGGAACAAAAATTGGTGGATCAATCAAGTTGGATTTAACATATGCCACTATCCCAGTTTTTGGTGGCCAAGAGAGGATGTTGTACAGGGAGACTAGATTTTTCAAGATGGTGACCAAGGCTGACAACTCTGTAAATTCACCGGTCTACAGTAAAGAAGGAGATTTCTCATGCTTGATGTTGGAAGAAGATCAAGATTTTGCTCATGAACCATCCTTCTGTCAGATCAAGACTGAGCAGCCCTTAGAGAGCCATGAAGCAAGAATCTGGACACTTCATTTTGATGGAGCAAATTCAAGAGAAGGTAATGGAGTTGGAATACTATTGATTTCTCCTACAGGAAAATGGGTTCCATTGTCTTTCAAAATTGAATATGAAGCTACTAATAATGTGGCTGAATATGAAGCACTTCTGCTAGGATTGCAGACAGCCAAGAACATGAACATACAAAGTTTAAAAGTTCTGGGAGATTCAGAACTTGTGGTTAAACAAGTCAGGAATCAGTGTCAGACCAAACACCCTCGGCTGAGGGCTTACAGGAATGAAGTTTGGGATATGGTGGAAAATTTTTTCTTGGCATTCAATATCCAGTTCATGCCCCGAGAAAAGAATAGGATGGCTGATTCCCTTGCCGTGGTCGCTAGTACATTCCATCCACCTTAGAACCCCCTCTTAAGATATGAAGTTGAGGTGCATTATCGGCCGTCAATCCTAGATAACATCAAACACTGGCAGGCATTTGAAGATGAAGAACAGATGAAGAGATTCCTGGAAACAGTAGGGGAATTATCCAATATGGAGATTGATGTTGAAGAAGAGGTTGAGTCTGAAGATACTTCAGAAAGAAATTGGGAGAAGAAAGTGGTAGGTAGTAAAGTGTTGCAGTTAAAGGGAAACATTATACCTAGAGGGTTGGTGCCTCTAGAAAGATTATTTGACAAAAATGATGTCCCACTGTAGCCAAGCAAAGTGGTAGAAGAAAATCAGGTAGAGGACCTGAATTTGGGTACTAATGTTGACCCCAAATTGTAAAACTGTCCAAGAAAGTCCCAGAAGAATATAAGGGGCTATATCAGAAATTATTTCAGTCTTACAAAGATGTGTTTGCATGGTCCTATCAGGACTTGAAAACTTTTGATATCAGTATAATGCAACACAAAATTCCACTGAAGGGAGATGTAAATCCTCATAAGCAGAAACTCAGACAAATAAATCCCTTGCTGCTTCCCTCTATTGAGAAGGAAATCAAGAAGCTGTTAAAGGCCAAAATAATTATGCCATTGAGGTACTCTGAATGGGTGGAAAACCTAGTCCCTTTCCGGAAGAAGAATGGGGAAATAAGGTTGTGTGTGGATTTCAGAAATCTAAACAGAGCATCCTTAAAGGATAATTATCCTCTGCCTAAGATGGATCGTATCCTGCAGAAGGTGGTTGGAGCTTCTAGGATGTCAATGATGGATGGACTCTCTGGCTATAACCAGGTGGCTGTACTTCTATAAGATCAAAAGAAGACTGCTTTCGCCACACCATGGGGTACATTCATGTATGCCAGGATGCCTTTTGGATTGATTAATGCAGGGGCCACTTTTCAGAGGGCCATGGACATTTCTTTTGTTGGGGAGCAGGATAAATTTCTGGTAGTATACCTTGATGATATCACTGTGTTATCAAAGAATGATACTGAGCACATTGAGCATCTGCGTAGAACCTTTGAGAAATGCAGAAGGTATGGTCTCTCTTTGAATCCTCAAAAGTATTTAATTGCTTTAGAAGAAGGTAAAATTTTGGGACACATTGTGACTAAGGATGGGGTGAAGATAGATCCTAAGAGGGTAGAGGTTATAAATGGTATTGCTTTTCCTAGAAATAAGAAAGAGGTACAAGTATTCCTAGGGCGCATCAATTTCCTGAGAAGGTTTATCCCTAACTATGCTGAAATAGTTAGACATATAACTGACATGCTGAAAAAGAATAATGAAGTTAAATGGTCCCAGGAATCACAAGAGGCATTTACCAGGATAAAAAATGCTTTTGCAAAAGCCCCTGTGCTAGGTGGACCAGATTATGCTAAACCTTTCATGATCTTTTCTTTTGCATCACCTCATACAATAGCAGGAGTTTTATTGCATAAAAATGAGGAGGGGTATGAGCAGCCCATAACTTTTTTCAATCAAGTGCTCTGTGATGTAGAATTAAAGTATAACATATTAGAAAAGCAAGCATACGCCCTAGTAAAATCCCTCAAAGCATTCCGCGTATATATCTTACAGTCCCATACCACTACATTTGTGCCTACAACTGCTGTAAAAGATATTCTTATTCAGGGGGATAGTGAAGGAAAAAGGGGAAAGTGGATTGCCAAGATACAGGAGTATGACTTAGACATCCGCCCTACTAAGCTGATAAAAGGACAAGGGATAGCCAAGATCCTGTCTGAATCAAACTATCAAGCTTTGGGTATAAATTTTTCCATGATAGCAAGTGAGGTATCTGAAGAGAAAGGAGAGCAATAGGGAATTGGAGTGGCTACTCAAGAAAAAAATATAAAGTACCTTACTAGTCAGTGGTACAAAGAGATAGTAGAATATCTCCTCACACTCAGCTGCCCCCCAAGTTGTGATAAAGCTGAATACAGAACACTAAGATTGAAATCATAGAAGTATATAGTCGCCAATGGCCGGCTATACTGGCGAGATCCCTGAGGTATCTTACTCCTATGTCTCACAGAGGATGAGGTAGAGAGTATTATAGCTGAATTTCATGAAGGAATCTGTGGGGGTCACTACAGCTGGAGGGCCACTACTCACAAGATCCTGAAGGCTAGTTTTTACTAGCCCAAGCTTTTTGGAGATGTTTTTGCCCAGATTAGAGCATGTGAGAAATGTTAGAAATTTGCTGAAAGGCAGAAGTTGGCACCTCTGCCCATGATTCCTGTGCATGTGGATGAACCATTCAGACAATGGGGAATTGATTTTATAGGTGAAATACATCCTCCATCGAGTGGTCAACATAAGTGGATTTTAACTGCCACTGATTATTTCACAAAATGGGTGGAAGCCATACCTGCGAGGAATGCCATAGATACTGTGATAATAAAGTTCATGGAAGAAAACATCATATCGAGGTTTGGCTGCCCTGCCAGAATAGTGATTGATAATGCACAGGCCTTCAAGTCTGCAAAGTTTGTGAGCTTCTGTCAACAATACAACATCACACTAAATCACTCTATAGCCTATTATCCACAGGGAAATGGCTTGGCAGAGTCTTCCAATAAAACCTCGGTGAGAGCATTGAAGAAGGCTATAAATGAAAATCAGAAAAATTGGGATTCCCAGTTGAAATTTTCTCTGTGGGCCAATAGATTTACCAGCAAGAGAGCAACTGGAAAATCCCCATATGAATTAGTATATGGGAGGGCCGCAGTATTCCCTATACAATTAGCCCTACTGGTAGCCCGATTCATGCAAGAAATTCAAGAGGATCCTGATGGTATGACCAGGCGAATAAATCAACTGGTAGAATTGGAGGAAACACAAAGCCAGGTGAATCAAAGGCTGACAGAGTATCAGGAGAAGATGAAATACCTTTTTGATCAGCATGCTAAGGACCAGAATCTGCAGATTGGTGATCTAGTGCTTAGATGGGACATCTGGAGGGCTGAAAAAGGAAAACATGGTAAATTCGATCCACTTTGGTTCGGTCCTTTCAAGATTGTGGAGCAGGGAGGTAACAATAATTTCAAGTTGGAAAATTTACAGGGTGACTTGCTTGATGCCCCTATAAATGGTCAGTTTCTTAAACCCTACTTCTAGTTCTAATTCAGGAAGAGATAGCCTGATGTATTATACTGTATATTAGTTTGTTTTCACTCTTGTTTGAAATAATGTGGGTATCGTGATGAAATATGGAAAGGAAAGGTAGAAGTGCTGAAGAGCAGAGTTTGCATAGAAGATTATCAGAGGGTCTGCGAAGTTCTCGACACGCTCAGGGATGAACGTGCCGTCCCTAGGTGGAGCCAATGTTGATCATATCAGCATCTTATTGAAATTTTGATAAGCATCCTTGCTTAAACCTTTCAAAACCCCTTTTTCTGCCCTGAGAAATCCATATTCTGCTTACCGTTACCTTCCTATATCCCCACATTACATTATAAAAGGCCGAAAGTCCACATTTGAAAAATATATAAGGCCTATCCCCTTTGGCCCTAGCCCTTTAAATCTTTTCCTCCACGTAACCCAGGCGCTAAACCAGGTGCCAGCCCGAAAGGCGCTTATCAAATGTATATTGGGCACATTTTGAGCCGTCCATCTATTAAGATCGGACGACGTTCGTTCATCTCCGTCGCGCCCATAGCCCGCCTGACTGTCGTCCAATCAAACCATAAAATCAACGGCCCAGAGTCTATCTGTCTCGGTGGTCCCCACACCCGCTCACTGTGCAAAACCCGCCCGGTTTCTATCGCACCGCCTTTCGGAGGCAGGCAGTATTTCTCATATCGGAGCGATTCCATACATTGTGCGCCACATGTCCCCGCGTACGGCTCAAAAACCGCTCTCCATTGCGTGTTATTATTCAGCAAAAGATACGACGCGATATTCATATCCACCGTTCGATCTGGGGCTCTTCATCCAACGGTCATCGTACTCTGAATATGTGCGGAGGTTAATCGCCAATAGTGCCTCTGGCCCACCGTCTCATTGCCCTCCGATACGTTTTCCACCGTCGATCTCCTCTTGAGATCGAACGGTCTAGATTTAACCCACGCCATGCCATTGACCCCGTATCTCCACATCATCATTCCACCTGCTCCCGTCGTACATTCGTCCGTCTCCCCTACATATTCCTATTCAAAGGTCAAACTTCCATTGTCTATGTTAAATTTCATACATTCCTCCAACCTTTGCCAAAAAATTTCTCTGCCATTTCTCTGCACTTTTCACCATCGCCCCGCACTATTCCGCCATTTCATCATGCTCTGTTGCTACACAACCATCCCCACTGCACCGCCATCCCCATGCATTTGTTTTCTTGACGAGTTTGCGAGTTTTGCAGGTTTACAGCGTTGGAAAACTATCATGATTCACAGTCTCTATTACTGTGATAGAGAGCACATCAAAGGACGATTTTTCAAAGACTGTAATTATGGAGAAAGGCCTAAGAAGGTAAATCAACAAGACTTCCATTAAAGAAGCAGAGTTCAAATCTGTCAAACCCTGCAGAGCCATTCAGAGCACAGATTTAGCAGATCAAAACATTAATGGAGCAGCAGAGAAATATTAGCAAATGATCGAGGAATTCAATGTTCAGCATTGAAGATATTAAACCATAATTCAAGGTTTAGAAGGCAGAAGGTACCCCTCACAGATAAAATACCTCAAGGCTTTATTTTCAGCACCATTTTCTTTTAGGAAAGGATGGAATGTTTATTTGATTTTCCTGCTTTGCCGTGTTCCTGGAGAGATTTCTACCCAGTGCATTTATTTCAGTTAGCAGGCCACAGAGTACAAACAACATTACAAAGTCATCGAGCAGTATGGGCGTGCACGTCTCCGCCATTTTGTTTTAACGAGACAATTAAATGTTCATCACCTACACCCTTTTTCGAGCTTTCTTTTTCTCCTATAAAGCTCCCAAAGAACAGATGATTGAGGGTTCCAGATTTTATCAGAAAATTATGCAATGAAAGGAGTTTTGTATACATTATTGTTGAACTCTTGTATGAAGGCTCAGAGCCCATAGGGTCTCAGTGAGGAGGAGTTCCATCTGTTAAAGAGGATTCTGGTCTTTGGTATTTCACAGTCTGTAACTTTCTCTTATGTGTTATTTAAATAGATCATTTCATTTCATCCATCTTTCCTGTATCATGTTTTGGAATGCGAGTGGCTCACTGATTTTTGGTATGGATTTATCCTAGTTGATACCCATGCTTGGATTAGTCAAGCACTTTAAATATGGCTCATGCATGATATTATGTTCCACTATTCATCTAAACCATATTTCTGCTATATTAGTTTCTTTGGGAGGGTGTTTTTAAAACGCTATTTTCATGTATGGATTCTTAGATAGGTAAGCCCATGCATTGGTGGTATTGTGTATCTGGATATCAGCTCAAGGTTAACTAATATCTTCTCAGTATTTCATTCACTATGTACACCTTCTGATAACTTATTTTTGTGATGTATTTCTGAATCGACCCTCTTTACAGTAAGTTGTCTCTGAATTGTCTGTTTCTTTTGCATTGGATTTTTGCATGTTGCCTCTGTAATATTCCTTTCTATGTGTCAGTTTCTGAAGGTCTTGGTCCCATTCAGATTAGTATTCCTTGTTTTACAAGAGATAGCATGAGAGATTTTTACTGATAACTTCCTCTGTTATACCATATGCTCTTTGCTATATAAGATGTCCTAGGCATTAGTCTATCACAACTCTAGGCTGTCTCTAGGAGCTACAACAGGTGAGATATATTTGGACATTATCATAAAGTGTTTCATTGTAATAGGCCACCAAATATCCTTGTTGAATGAGGACTATACTAATAGCATAGTGAGAGACATTCATCTCAATCTCAAATGGCTATTGTAGGTCTAATTGTTAGGTAAATTGACTCAGGGTTAGAGTCAAGGTTGACCAGGTTAAGCAATCAGGTATTTTTGGGGCACATGGTATTGTGCACCCATGGTATTCAGCTCATGGTATTGCATGTAATGGAGCCTATAAAAGGCTCAGAGGACTTCATTGTAATGTAGGCCTCGATGGGAGCGGTGAAGGCTCACTTGGCTGGATTGGCCAGGGTTTTGGCCAAGGCTAATGAAATTTCATTCAGATGGGTTTTCCTTGGAGTTTGGGGTTTTTCCCGGTTAAAAATCTATGTTTATGTTTATGATTTATTGCTAGTTATGTTTAATTATTCCTCTCGATAATTAGTTAATATTCTCTGGTAAATTATTTCTTCATTTGGTATCAGAGCCATATTTGGCTTCAAAGGGATGCTTTTGTTGCCAAGGGTTTTATTGGCCTGTGAATGGAGATATGATTTTTTGCATTGATGTAGATTTGGATTTGGAATGTAAGGGTTTAGAAGAGTTATGGTCGCAGGGTAAGGTTGGGCTATAGAGATATGAGATCCTAGAAAGGGTCATGGCCATATAAAATTGATAAAGCGATCGCATCACTATTGGATGTGATAAGTGGCTCTGCTGTTGGGAAAACAGATGAAAATTATCGCCTCACCACATTGAAGAGCCGATGTGGGAGAAAGCACTGCCACTACAGGAGGGAAAATGCACCTAAATACATGATTTTTCTTGGGAACCACTAGAGCAGTCGCTTGAAGATCGAGGCAGATGGGGAAAGCGTGGTGGGGCTCAAGATCTACTCCTCGTCGAACTTCCAGAGCTTCTGGATCAGGGCATGCGAATATGTGCATACAAATTTTTTACGTGGTTGGAGCCGATAACGTGAGACGGGCATGAAAAGGAAACACTCGGGCCATGTCGAGGAGGAAGACCGTGACTATAGTGGTATTGGAGAATACGAAAATGAGGCATGAAATTGTTGGTCACATGCGATGTAGCCGGTGCTGAGGCACAAGAGAATAACAACATGAGGTGCTGGCAGTGTGGGAAGACAAAAACGAGAACAAAACTGTCGTAGGAAAGTCCCAAGATGATCAAGAGGGCAAGAGCGAGCTAGGCTACAGGTCTCAGGTCAAGCAGCAAGACATCCTTGACGTCCTTTCCCCTCACGTGTTATAGATTTCCAATTAGTGCCATGTTGGAGAGAGCTTTGCCACTTTAGTGCACAGGCATTCTCATCGAAAGCGTGAACTGAGCTGGGTCATACTTTGAAGGATATTAGCAACTGCGTAGTTTGGACAGAGAGTTGCAACAAATGTGTGAATGAAGCGATGGGATATTGTTTTGTGGTGGTGCACAACCCGAGAAACAAAGAGAAAATGAGATCAACCCATGAAAGTAGGAGGAGAATGACAAGGTTGAGGAGGACAGAGCCACGAAGAAGTTGTCAGTTTGCCAATGGTGCTAAGTTCTAGGATTATGCCTCCACTCATCTCAGCTGCGCCATGACCTGAATTCCTTATTGGACGGTTGCATTCGGGATGGAACTCTTGTGGTAGAGATGCACATGGATCAGGCTCTCAAAGAGATTGTGGAAACAATGCTTGATATTTATGATAGTGCCCATGATAATATGCGCATAGGGACGATTTTTTTTATTAGTAATGGGCGATCACACCCTCTGGAAGAATAAGAATGATTTCCTCACAATGCAGCTCTGACATATTTTTGAAGTGCATCGTGGCCCATGAGAGTTGAAATTGAGATCTGGACAAAGGCGAGCATAGCGTGGAGAACATATTGCAACGATTAACTGGTTTTGTGGACCGGTGCAGTTACATAATTGTGAAGATTATATGCTCTACAATTATAAAGAGAATGTAGGGTAGCAAGGAGAGAGGATGTACTAAGATTGCAACAAAATATAAAATAAATAAATGTAATGGAGTTAGTTTTTGCATGTAAATGGGCATATGTTGTAAGACCTGGTATGGCATGTGTACCCCTAGGTAATCAGGGGTAAATTTTGGGTTAGACCTAGGTGATAGGGGAAATTTCAAGTTAACAATTACCCTGGGTAAAAATTTGAGGGGGGAGGAGCTAGAGTGAGCGGGTTTGTCTCATTTAGCATTTTTGGCTAGATTTAGTCAAGAAACCCCAAGTCAAGTTTAAGGGGGAATGTTAGGTAAATTGACTCAGGGTTGGAGTCAAGGTTGACCAGGTTAAGCAATCGGGTAGTTTTGGGGCACATGGTATTGTTCACCCATGGTTTTCATCTCATGATATTGCATGTAATGGAGCATATAAAAGGCTTGGAGGACTTCATTGTAATGTAGGCCTGGATGTGAGTGGTGAAGGCTCACTTGGCTGGATTGGCCAAGGTTTTGGCCAAGGCTAATGAAATTTCATTAGGATGGGTTTTCCCCAGAGTTTGGGGTTTTTCCCAGTTAAACATATGTGTTTATGTTTATGATTTGTTGCTGGTTATTGTTAGCCCCCCTATGAAATTCTTGACAAGAAAGCTGGGGGCTAGTCTGCTTTGGAGTCTTCAAGGAATGCCCTTTCCTAAAAACCCATCATCCTTGAAGTCTCTTAGTGTTGTGCCTAAAAAAGTTCCCCCCTGCTAATCCATTTCTCAAAGGGCCTATTTTCCCCCTTATACCCCTGCAAATTATCCCATTTTAACCTATGTGTTCCCTTTGTCGAATTCCCCTCTAATCCCCTGAAACCTCCCAAAGCCCCCTTCAAATTCTACCCATGTCCCTGGTTTAGCCTGATTCACTATTTATCTTCCTACCATTACCCTTATAAGGCTTCAAAATGCATTGAAAAGGTTTAAAAACCCACTCTGAACCTTATGTCAGGCCTAGCCCCTCTCCTGATAGCCCCGCGCTCCTTTACCTTCCATAAAACCCCGCGCTGTAACCATCCGCTAGTCTAAACGGCGCTTATTGCCCCATTTCCTATCGGGCGCGATGTCTGTCGTTGATCGGACGGTGAACGTTAAACCTGATACCCCCTGGCCTATCCGCTCATTTTCCTCATCGAGCCATCGCCGTCCATTTCCACGAAGATCCGACAGCCCAGAGTGCGTCCGATGTCGGTGATCCCCATATGACTATTCCAAACCCGTCGGTTTCCTTCACACTGCTTATGCATGGTAGGTGGTTTCTCTCCAATGCCCAGTGATTCCATTCACCGTCCGACGCATGTCCTTGTGTATGATTTCCAAACCATCGTCCCCGCTAGTTAAATCCATCCATCGCGCGTTATTGTCCGAACACGTATGCCCAACGAAATTGCCGTAGACTGTCCGATCTGGAGCAGGCCATCTGACGGCTATCACTCGGCCAAGATGCACGACGTTTAATGTAATTGCACACGCAATAGCTCATGCCATGGCCCGCCGTCCGTCGTCCTCTGCCGTTGATCCCGCCACGATCGACGGTCTCAATTTGTTCGCCCGCCGCTGACTTTTCCACCATCGCCCAGTTCTGCCACGTCATCTCCACGTGCACCCTCCGTACGGTCTCCCATTCCATTGCATATATTGGTTCTTTTTCGTGTTTTTTAACGTTTTCCACGTATATTTTCTCTGCAGACTGCCACCATCCACTAGAGCACGTTCCTCCATTCTTTCTACGATTTTCTCCTCCGTATCGTCATCTACACGACCTTTCTCCGCCTCCACATCATCCGCCACCCCATTCATGATTTCCTTAACTTGTTTGTGTATTTTGCAGGGTTATTAGGAGTCAATGGCCGCCATGATGCACATCTCTGCTACAAGGACAGAGAAATCAAAGAAGATCATTTACAGGGGCAGAATTGATGAAAAATGACCCAGGAAGGTGAGGACAGGACGTTCATTAAAACGAACAGGGTTTAAACTCTGTGGAGAACCTACTGGCACCATTAAAGCTCGAAATGCACGGACAGAGGCAGAGATGAAGCAGAAAAATGTTTCAGTACAATGAGCAACTTAAGCCTTAAATCAGTGGTTTAAGAGGAAAAGTACCAGTTTGAAGACCCCGAGGATCGATCAAAAGGTCCTGAGCGCAAGTAAAAGGTAATATCAGGGTTTATTCATCAGCAGAATGTTTTTCTTCATCAATTATAGGGCGCCCATACATCTTTTATTATGCAATCTGGAAGGAATTTCCACCGCGGCAAATGATTCAATACGAATTTATAGTTGGTCAAATCTGGTACAAGGCCATTGAGTCATATCCAAAAGAAGATCACTCTTTCATCAAGGGGTGACAGATATTAAATGCTCAGCGTTCAAACAGAATGGGCTTTGGCCCTCTTTCGTTTCAAGAGATTAGTACAACATTTAGTTTTTCATCTACCCCTTCTGCTCCTCTTTAGATATAAATCTCAGAAAGAAAAATTGTAAAGTTGTTGATGAGATATCAGATAAATGTAAGCATTTTCCTCTTGGGATAAGTTCTCTGTGTAATATTGTAAGATAGGCTGAGATATGATGTATTTAGATTGAATGTTCAAGCTATGGGCAACAATGTACCTGATTGGTGTTGTTTTTAATATGACAAACACATTTCTTTGGATCCTGATCTAAAGCAGCTGGTGATGTTTTCCTATCTCTGTATCTGATTTCATTTCATTCCATTTCTACTGGCTCGCATTAGAAGTTTGGCATAAGATTTACCCTTGATAGGTACCTTATGTTGCTGCTCTCCCAGCCTTTTATGTTTTCTTCTTATATGTGTATCTGAATATTGATTTCAATTGATTTAACCAGTGTAGTGGATGTTATTGCCTCCTCTCTGATGTATGAATTAATGAAATCCATGTTTGGATGTTCTTGTTAGGATCTAGTTGGATGAGTTGAGAACACTGGGAGGTCTAGAAACCTGTCTCTGCCTCACTAGGATCTTTCCATCTCAATTAAGCCTTTCTAAGATCCCTTGTATTGCCTCTGATTTTGTCCAAGCAGGTCTGGAGTTAAATGACCTCTGACATGATCTATAGGCAGGATTGGATGGTTCTCCTTCATTCATTTTCAGTCCTTAATGTTCCATTTCGCCAATCATCCTTTAAGATCCAAATGCTCTAGATAACTAGCCCAACTGAAAGCTTGCACATTGATTACAAGTAAATCCTCTCTTGAATCCATTGCCCAATGGCCTTGATGTTCCCTGAGTTATCTACCTTTGCCTAAATTTACTCTTTGCTAATCCTTGTCTTATATTGGACCTTTCTTTCCTGATTCCCAACAACCAAACATAAACAATCAAACAAACAACCCGGAGCCTATAACTAGCCTAACATCTTAAACTTTGAGCCTCAAAGGCATATATACTTTGACCATCATAGAGAGATCCCTCTCTAGACCTAGGAGGGCTAGATCCTAAGGTCTGAAAGTGGTTCTATGTTGTCTCATCTTTTGGTCTTGTCAACCTGGCCAAAACATGGGAACCCCAACATAATGGCGACTCCACTGGGGATTCTGAGTGCATTTCACTTTAAATATTTTTAAAGACTCAGAGACTTAGAACTCTGGTTAGGTTGACAGTAAGTCACTCCTTTCTTGAATTGACCTCCATTGTTGAGTGTCCATCATACTCTTAGACAGAGCCTGGAAAGGGCCAGGTAGCCTCCGGATCTCACCCTCTTCGGAGGTGACATATCTGGTAAATGCCCTCCCAGTCAATCTCTGGTTGGAGTTAGTTGCTTTTGAGGAGATTCCTGAAAGGTGATAGTGCCTGAGCACTGTGGTGGACAGTGTAACCCCTTAGATATACCCTCTACCTGGCGACTCCATTGTTCCTAAACGAAAAGACTCCACTGGTGATCAGTAGGTCTGCTGATTAACTTGGTTTCAAAAGTAGACTCCACTGGGAGACTAGCCTCTGAGACAACATCAACCACAATAGGAAAATCAAGTAGGGTTAGCTCTTGGTTGAAGGGAAACATTCTGGCTTCAAGAAACGTCTATACAAGAGCATATCCTAACCCAAACCCACCTGAAATAGTTGATAACCCTGAGAGAATCATCAAAGGATCTCCTGCACTTGAAGGACCAACTATTTCTAGTCACATTCATAGAGCTAACTCTGCACCAGAAGAACTAGAAGCTCTATCACTCTTTCTCCCTGACCTAGACCTACCTAATAGATTACCAATAACTAGGTCATCCAGTGATCTAGACCAGCCAGAACTCGAGTTTCACAGTTCACCATCTCATAGTGGTCAACACACTAGGAGACAGAGGAACCCCTCCATCTACACCACCTCATATCCACTTCATTCAAAACTTGGGGCTCTCCCACCCTAGATCTGCTCAACAAACTTCTGCTGGTCCTAATATTCCTGTTATCCATATACCAGCTGCTCAAGCCAACCCTGTACCTCATCAGAACATTATCATGGCAGCCTGGTATGCACCTCTGGTTTTACCTCAACCCTTGTTACCCTTACCCAATGATTATCAGTAAAAAATCCCACACTTCACTGCTAAAGAATCAATCACAGCTCAGCAACATGTAGATAAGATGGAGGATTCTTTTGACTACATGGAGATTGATGATGAAACAATCAAAATGAGAATATTTTCCCAAAGCTTAGGGGGTGATGTAAATAAATGGTTTAAAAGTTTACCTCCTGGCAGTATCCAAGATCTCCCTATGTTATATCAATCCTTCATAAACAAATGGGGAGTCAGAGCAAACCCTCGCCAGCTCCTAGCAGACTACATGACCCTTAAGAGAAATGTGGGAGAGAGTGTCCATGATTACACCACTAGATTCAACAGCATTTACAATGTTCTTCCTCCACACATGAAACCTCCACAAGGTATGGCCCTAGCCAAACATCCTGATGGATTTGATGCAGATATGGCCTATGAGCTTAGAGATAAAGAGTATAACACATTGGAAGACATGCAGAAAGGAGCCATAACTATAGAAGCAAACTTGATGGAAAAGAGGGCAAGATTGAGAGCTGAGAAGAGGGTAACATATAGGGATGACACTGTAGCTTCCACTTCAGACCCAAATTATGATAGAATATCTAAAAACGTGGAAAGACTATAGCAAATGATGGAAAAAATGGTTGTCACAGTGAGCTATCAGAACAGAAACCAGAACCAAAATCAGAACCAAAACTTTAGAAGAAACAACAACACGCCCAACAGACAGAAAGAGTTAGATCAACAAGTTATTCCCCCTTTCCAAAACTTTTTAGATTAAGATGAGGGAATCATAGAGGATTCTGAGGGGAATGCGATAAACATGTTTGAAAAAGAAGACTCAGTCCTTAACTGTGATTCAGGGGAATACCAGCCCTCACCTTCACACTGGGATGAGGAACGGTTAGAAACTGAAGATTACAGATTAGGATTTGAAAATGCCATGATGCAGGTCAGAGAAAAATATGAAATTAGGATAAAAAATAACCAAGAAAATTCCAAAACTGAGACTCCTGAGTTTACCATCAAGAAAGGACCTGATAAAACTTCTAAAGCATCTGTTGTTAATAGCAAATCAGCAGCTGAAAGTTCTGGAAAAAACAAGGAAAAAGACAACCAAGACATTTAAAAACAAAGCCAACCAACCAGCAACACTAGCACTGTAGTTAGTGCTCCTGATAAAACGATTCCTGACCCTGTACATAGTGAGAAATCACAAACTGATTCAGCTGCTAAGGCAGTAGCAAATAAAACAGAGTTGAGCACTCCAAAGACCCAGTCCACTTTCAATTTAGAGAGTGAGATTGCAAAAATCAAAATCCTCGTACCATTATCTGAGTTGGCCACTCAGGATGTATATAAAGGCCAAATTTTGAAAGCGTTGAATCTAGGGGAAAACAACGACACTGTGAATTTGAGTGATGATCAACCTGCCCTCTTGTTTGGTCCAAAGATTGAGGGAAAGTTTCAGGAAGGGGTAGTTCCACCTTTTTATATCAGTCTCAACATTCATGACAAAATACTCCACAATGCCATGCATGATTCTGGAGCATCGCACAATTTAATGCCTAAGGTGGTGATGGAAAGATTAGGCCTAGAGATAACCTGCCCTTACAAAGATTTGTATTCGTTTGACTCTAGCAGAGTAAAATTCCTAGGTCTAATCAAAGACCTGTGTGTAAGCCTCACCCAGATTCCTGCTAAGTGTATGGTCATGGACGTGGTGGTGGCAGATGTGCCACCTAAGTATGGCATGCTGCTATCTAGATCATGGGGAGCCAAACTGCAAGGGACAATGAAGATGGATGGCTCATATGCCACTATCCCTATATTTGGCCAACTTAGAAGACTGTATAGAGAGTCCTAGATGAAATTCCTAGTTAGTAGCCCCGAGAAACCTGAAAATTCACCATTATACTCTGTACACACAGAACTAGATTCTTTCATTCTTTATAACGACCCATCCTTAGGAGAGCCAGCGTCAGGAAACAGAAATACAATCAATAACATAGAGCCCATGGACTTTAACATAATGGCTACCCTAGAAGAATACGATGAAGAAGACCATGGGCAGGGTACTGAAAACGAAACTCTGAGTGAACCAGAAACAAAAACAGAACGTAAACAACAAGATAGCCAACTCTCTAAACTCCACACATGTCATGAAGAACAAAACAACCCGCAGCCTAGTACAGACCCTGTGATGCAACACAATGGCGAACCCAACTGTAGGGAAGGAAAGAATGACGAAACGGAAAATGAACCCCTGTGGGAAATGAATTTCGATGGATCTTGTACTAGGAAAACTGCTAGAGCAGGGGTGTGGGTACGTAATGTAGAGAGTGATTATGCAGAGAGCCGCGCTGTCAATCTGCACTTCAAATGCAAAAATAATATTGCAGAATATGAGGCTCTCATCCTGGGTCTGAATCTATTGAAAAAATTAGCAGCCCATAGGATAACTGTGAGAGGAGACTTAGAGTTAGTTATCAAACAGGTGAATGGTGAATATACAGCGAAACATCCCCGACTAAGGGCCTACAGAAATGACGCAGTGGATCTGTTGAAAACCTTTGTAGAATATGATTTGGTGTTTGTGCCTAGGAGTCAAAACATCATTGCAAATGGATTAGCTTGCCTAGCCAGTTCTTATTCTAAGACTCCGGCTGACCCACAGATCATCATTCAGACCAAATTTAGACCTGTTGTGCCAGACAACGAAAAATACTGGCAAGTCTTTGAAGGTGATAAACAGATTGAGGACTTCCTGACAGACAGAAATGAGTTTGAATTTTCCAGTTCAGACTCTAAAGACGAAGACGGATGCCTTAGTAAGGAACCCTCTGACGAAGAATCCCCGCCTTGTAACATAGAAATAAACACCTTTTCTGAAGAAACTGGAAATTCAACCATAGGATGTGAAAACGCGGAAAATGAGGAAATGGAGGTGCTGCACGCCAAAGATAAGAACATACCCAGAGGCCTGGCACCCCCAGAGGAAATTTTTGACTTTGATGACGTAGAAAAAAATCCCACTATAGAACATGCAGACTCAGATATAGAAGAATGCAACATTGGCACTAAAGATAAGCCCAAAATTATTAAACTGGCTAAGTCTGTGCCTGCAGACATGAAGAAGAAATACATTGACCTGTTTAAGGAATTCATTGATGTGTTTGCATGGAGCTATGAAGACTTAAAGGCCTATGACACCAACATCATACAACACAAGATACCCTTGAAGGAAAATCAGAAGCCTTTCAGAAAAAAACTCTATAGGATCAATCCAAAACAATTGCCTGTAGTAGAGAAAGAGATTAAAAAGATGTATGATGCAGGCATAATAGTTCCTGTAAGGTTCTCTGATTGGGTATCAAACTTAGTGGCTGTGAGGAAGAAGACAGGGGAGATCAGATTATGCATAGACTTCAGAAATCTCAACAGGGCCTCACTAAAAGACAATTATCCTTTGCCTAGAATGGAACATATCCTACAGAAGGTAGTGGGCTCAAAGAGAATCTCCCTGCTAGATGGATTTTCGGGTTATAACGAAGTGTTGGTACTCCCAGAAGATCAACTCAAAATAGATTTTACCATTCCATGGGGCACCTTCATGTATGTGAAAATTCCCTTTGGACTGATGAACGCTGGAGCCACCTTCCAGAGAGCGATGGATATAGCTTTCTCAGATGAGATAGGACATTTCATAGTTATCTATTTGGATGAATTGACTGTCTTTTCTAAAACTGAAGAAGAACACTTGAAACATCTGAGGAAGGTTTTTGAAAAATGTAGAAGGTATGGTCTGTCACTAAATCCTAAGAAAATTGTTTTTGGGCTGCAAGAAGGTAAACTTCTTGGTCACATTATATCTGGGAAAGGGATTATGATAGACCCACAAAGAGTTGAGGGGATACTTCAAATCACACACCCAAGAAACCTCAAGGAGTTACAGTCCTTCATTGGGAAGATCAATTTCCTTAGGAGATTCATTCCCAACCTAGCTGAGCACCTTAGGAAAATGACTAACATGCTAAAGAAAGGTGCCGGAATTAAGTGGAATGTTGAAGCCAAGAAATCTTTTGAGTCGGTAAAACTGGTGCTCACTCAAGCCCCTATCCTGATCAGTCCAGATTTCTCAAAAGATTTTCTAATCTTTTCATTTGCCTTTGAACACACAATAGCTGCTGTCTTACTGCAGAAAAACACAGAGGGAATGGAACAGCCAATTGCCTTCTTCAGCAAAGCGCTAAGAGATGCACCCTTGAAGTACAACATTATGGAAAAGCAAGCCTATGCCCTGGTAAAGGCCTTAAAAGACTTTAGGGTGTACATTCTACATTCTCACACCATTTCTTATGTGCCAAATATAGTGGTCAAAGATATCTTGTCCCAAGACCCTGATGGGAAAAGAGGCAAATGGATTGCTACAATCTTAGAATATGACCTTGAGATAAAGCCCACCAAACTGATCAAAGGTCAAACCCTGGCCTAATTAATGGCTGAATCTAATTTGTAGGCCCTTAACATTGACATGGTAAATGCCTTAGATGAGCAGGAAGGATTTCCCCACCCAACTGTTGAGGAGAGGTGTTTGGTCTCAATCTAGTCTCCTAAACTGAGCTCATTTAATTGTCAACCAGGGTTCGTAAACTGCTGAAGTGAAGTGTACTGTATGTACCTAGGTGCTTGTTTCCTAATGCGTTGTGTGTAGTGTTTTGTGATGTTTTTGGTCTTTTGTGATGATTTATGATGTTTTTGGTCTTTTGGTGGTTTTATGTTCACAAGGAAAATGCCTAGAAAGCTAATGGAAAGGAGCTGGTGATTAAAAACAGAGTTAAGCCTAATTGATGGGTGAAAAATGACAAATGCAATTGGAAACACTGAAGCAGAATCAAATCTAAACTATGACTAAGTAAAAGCAAAGCTTGATAATGACTTTTAAGCAAATGATTCAAAACACAAACTAAACTTAAGAAATGATCACTAAGTATGCAAATCCTCTAACTACATGGTTAAACAACTAATCTTACAATGATGCAACATTTTGTCCTTGATTAGAGATTTGAAACAAATTTGGAGGAAAAACATTGATACCATCCTAAGATCTTCTATTCTAGGACTAGTTCCTAACTCTATTCTGCAATTTAATTGAATGTCACAAGACCTTACTCAAGAGTTATTGATTTCTTTTCAAAGTAATCTTTTGAGGGAGGACTCTATTTATGAAATGATAAGGAAATTGCAGAGGTACTTCAGGCCTTAAAATGATGTTGTCTTCTGTTCTTATGGTTATAGATCAATTGTAGATTTTAGAACAAGAAGATGTTTGTAAATAATGAAGGATGTTTTGTTAATCTTAACAACTGAAGTAATCTAATGTGCAGTGAATGACAATCTGAATATGGAGTGCAATGCAATGAGTTAATCTAATAATGAACTTAAGATGCCACTAATCTAAAACAATGTTGAACTAAAAGTCATCATCAAACTCAAAACAAAGTAACTGAACATGAGTTAAGTGCAATTAAACTCCGGAGTATCCTAACTAAGCTACCATGCATTATTCTATGGAATTATACAGTCTTTTTGTCCATCATTATTGATATTTTGGAAGATTTCCTTCTTTTGGAAGAGATTTTAGAACAATTCTGACTGTGTAATTGAGTGCAAATGCAAGCAAAAAGACTGAAAGCAATGAAAAACTAAGATATCATAGCCATCTCCTACTCGTCATTATGATATTTTGGGCAAGCATTTAAGAGCAAGAACAACGATGATACTTAGTACAAACACACAACTAAAACATTCATTATCACGGTTATGCCTTGGACTCCTTAAGGATTTCTTGGAAGAGTTTCTTCTTGTGGAAGAGTGATTAGAACAAGTGTAATTGTGATAGTGAACAACAAAAATTACAACTAAATCCTACAATACTATAGCCATTTCCCATTCATCATTATAATCTTTTGGAAGAGCTTCTTCTTGTGGAAGAGTTAGAATGAGTATAACTACAATAGCTAATTAAAAACAACTATGAATTCAACTTCTAATCCTACAATACTATAGCCATTCCCCATTCATCATTATAATCTTTTGGAAGAGCTTCTTCTTGTGGAAGAGTTAGAATGAGTATAACTACAGTAGCTAATTAAAACAACTACTAATTCAACTTCAAAAAAAACGTAAAGGCAGCTAGAATACTTATCTAATTTACGCAAATAAATCCGTGCAAGAGGCAGGGGCCCTCTACCACCTGACGGAATTCAACTCCAAATTAAATCAACGCTTTCAAAACAACACTGTCTGCTTCATTAAAGATGAAATAACTTGAACATAGCACTCTGCGTCTTTAGAAATGTAGCACAGAATCTAAGCAAAATCTAGAACAAAATCTAGCATAAAATCTAGCCTAGCTCTCGGTTTCCCAAGTGTTTATATAACAAATGTAAATAACAAGACTTGCAACAATTCAGAAACACTGTATTTCCTTATCGGAATCACATTAGGACTCTTGAAGTGGTTGCGTAAAAAGGGAAAAGACATCTGGACTGAGACAATCCTAATAGAAGTCTTCCTTCCTAAATGTGTTCCCACGTTCCAAAACCATACCCAGAATTCGTTTCTTCCTCCATGATGAGCAACGAACCATGTAGACATGACGTGGATTATGCCCATATGCGGTTTTTCTTGAGAGGCCACCTGGAACATACCCAAACGTGAAGATAGCTGCAGAATCGCCGGTTAGCTACGGAATGTCTACATTCTGCAGCTAGTTCCGGTCAAAATGCTTTACAATGGCAAAAATCACAAAACTTAGCAAGTCAGTCATGTAAATCATTCTAAAAGTAATTTTAACTATATTCATTGATCAATTGGGTCTAGGATAGAAATGGACAAAGGAAAATGAGGTAAAGTGAGATGAAAGAAAGCACAATTTTGAGGCTCAACAAGAGGTTTCAGAACTCCCCTTGGTATTCCGATATCCTTTATGTGCTCACCAATCTCAATGCCCCCCAGAACTGTCCAAAACTAAGGCCAGATTCATAAAACTGAAAGCTAGAAACTATTTCATTTTGAATGAAAATCTATGGAAAAATCCAAATGGCTTATTGCTGAAATGCTTGCCTGAACCTGAAGCTGAAAGAATTAAATAGGAATTCCATGCTGGGGAGTGTGGAGGCCACCTGAGTTGGAAAGCCACTGCAAACAAGATACTCAGGGCTGGCTATTATTGGCCCACACTCTTCAATGATGTCCACAAAATGGTAACTTCCTGTCACAAATGCCAAATCTTTGAAGGCAGAAGAAAGCTCCTCCCCCTCCCTTTACAACCGATCATTGCCGAAGGTACCTTCATGCAATGGGGCCTAGATTTTATTGGAGAAATTCACCCCTCTTCTTCTGGGCAACACAAATGGATCCTAACTGCTACAGATTACTTCACCAAATGGATAGAGGCCATACCCACTAGGAATGCCACCGCTGCTGTCATCATTAGGTTCCTAGAAGATTACATCCTCTCTCGGTTTGGCTGTCCAAGAAAAATAATCACTGACAATGCTGCTGCTTTCGGATCCAAGAGAATGGTTGATTTATGTCACAGGTATGGAATATCCCTTGGTCATTCAATTGCCTATTACCCTCAGGGTAATGGATTAGATGAATCATCCAACAAAAGCCTAGTGAACATCATTAACAAGTTACTGGAAGAGAACAGAAAGTCATGGAACAAAAAGTTGGTGCATGCTTTGTGGGCGGACAGGCTCACAACAAAGAAATCCATTGGCATGTCACCATTCCATCTTGTCTATGGAACCGAAGCAGTTTTTCCTACCAGCCTGGGAGTGCCAGTGATTAAGCTTGTCCAAGAGATTCAGACAGAGGAAAACAGTATGGTGAGAAGAATTAATGAAACTATCCATCTTCAGAAAATAAGGGAGCAGGTTTATAGCAGAGCTGTCAGAGTTCAGGAAAACATAAAGAGGCAGTTTGAAAAAAGAGCCAAAGCTTCAGATTTCAAAGTTGGGGACAAGGTTCTGAAATGGGATTCAAGGAGAGAGGACAAAGGTAAACATGGAAAGTTTGATAGTTTGTGGCAAGGTCCATATATTATCCAAGCCACTGTGGGTCCTAATGCATTTTTCTTATAAGAACTTAATGGTACAGAGCTGTTTGGGGGTCCTGTCAATGGCAGGATGCTCAAGCATTACTTCTGCTAAATTTCAGTTTCCAGTTTCCATTTCATTGTACATACCATTGTAGTGTTTTTGTTCTTAAAAAGAGAGAGAGAGAGAGAGAGAGAGGTTCAGACATGCTCAAAACATGAACCTCCGAAAGGCAAAAAGAGTGGCTCAAACATGATCAAAATCTGAGCCAAAGGGAGCATAATAGCTGGTCCTAATATGCTCAAAATCTGGACCAGTAGTGAAAATAAGAATCAGCTCTAACATGCCCAAAACCAAAGCTGAAAGGAAGAAAAAGAAGTGACTCTAACAAGCTCAAAACTTGAGTCACAAAAAGAAGAAGGATGCTGCAAGTTTCATATTTTAAACCTTCAAAGTTTTGTTTCAATGTTCAGCATTTCAATGCACAGCAAGTCAGACAATATAATCCTGGCTTGGCTGTTTTTCAATTGCTGTCTTCGAATATAGTGAAGAAACCTGTTGGACAGCTTAATCCCAGCAGGTAGTAGATTAGGTAGAGAATCAAATGAGACCAACAGTCGAACCTGGTCTCATGGAGTAATAAGGGTAGATTTAGAATAGGTTTGTTTTGTGTTTTCATGAATAAATGATGTAAAGGGTCTGCTAGCTCAAATGCACCCTAAAAGAAGAAAGTGCTAGGATTGTAGTATGGGTAGGTAGATCGGATGGGAAAAGTATTTTTACTGATTAATATATCTGACATATTGTGGCAGCTGAAAATCAAAGAAGAACGATGGCTTATAGCAGCAGGCATCTGGCCTACTCCAAAGATTATTTCTGGTTCTTGACTCCTTCAAGAAGAAGCCATCCCCATGTGGAGCCACTGTTAGCCCCCCTATGAAATTCTTGACAAGCAAGCTGGGGGCTAGTCTGCTTTGGAGTCTTCAAGGGATGCCTTTTCCTGAAAACCCATCATCCTTGAAGTCTTTTAGTGTTGTGCCTAAAACAGTTTCCCCCTGCTAATCCATTTCTCAAAGGGCTTGTTTTCCCCCTTATACCCCTGCAAATTATCCCATTTTAACCTATGTGTTCCCTTTGTCGAATTCCCCTCTAATCCCCTGAAACCTCCCAAAGCCCCCTTCAAATTCTACCCATGTCCCTGGTTTAGTCTGATTCGCTATTTATCTTCCTACCGTTACCCTTATAAGGCTTCAAAATGCATTGAAAAGGCTTAAAAACCCACTCTGAACCTTATGTCAGGCCTAGCCCCTCTCCTGATAGCCCCGCGCTCCTTTGCCTTCCACAAAACCCCGCGCTGTAACCATCCGCCAGTCTAAATGGCACTTATTCCCCCATTTCCTATCGGGCGCGATGTCTGCCGTTGATCGTGTTTGATCGGACGGTGAACATTAAACCCGATACCCCCCTGGCCTATCCACTCATTTTTCTCATCGCGCCATCTCCGTCCATTTCCACGAAGATCCGACGGCCCACAGTGCGTCCGATGCCGGTGGTCCCCATACGACTATTCCAAACCCGCCGGTTTCCTTCGCACCGCTTATGCACGGTAGGCGGTTTCTCTCCAACCCCCAGCGATTCCATTCACCGTCTGACGCGTGTCCTTGTGTACGATTTCCAAACCGTTGTCCCCGCCCATTAACTCCATCCATCGCGCGTTATTGTCTGGACATGGATGCCTAGCGAAATTGCCGTAGACCATCCGATCTGGAGCAGGCCATCCGACGACTATCGCTCGGCCAAGATGCACAAAGTTTAATGTAATTGTGCACGCAATAGCTCATGCCATGGCCCGCCGTCCGTCGTCCTCCGCCGTTGATCCCACCATGATCGACGGTCTCAATTTGTTCCCCCGGCGCTGACTTTTCCACCATCGTCCGGTTCCGCCACGTCATCTCCACGTGCACCCTCCGTACGGTCTCCCATTCCATTGCATATATTGGTTCTTTTTCGTGTTTTTTAACGTTTTCCACGTATATTTTCTCTGCAGACCGCCACCATCCACCAGAGCACGTTCCTCCATTCTTTCTGCGATTTTCTCCTCCGTATCGTCATCTACACGACCTTTCTCCGCCTCCACATCATCCGCCACCCCATTCATGATTTCCTTAACTTGTTTGTGTATTTTGCAGGGTTATTAGGAGGGAATGGCCGCCATGATGCACATCTCTGCTACAAGGATAGAGAAATCAAAGAAGCTCATTTACAAGGGCAGAATTGACGAAAAATGACCCAGGAAGGTGAGGACAGGACGTTTATTAAAACAAACAGGGTTTAAACTCTGTGGAGAACCTACCGGCACCATTAAAGCTCGAAATGCACGGACAGAGGCAGAGATGAAGTAGCAGAATGTTTCAGTACAAAATAGAGAGATTAAGGCATGCCAATGAGAAACTTAAGCCTTAAATCAGTGGTTTAAGAGGCAAAGCACCAGTTTGAAGACCCCGAGGATCGATCAAAAGGTCCTGAGCGCAAGTAAAAGGTAATATCAGGGTTTATTCATCAGCAGAATGTTTTTCTTCATCAAGTATAGGGCACCCATACAACTTTTATTATGCACAATGTCCCTGAAGGAATTTCCACCCTGACAACAGTTCAAAACCACCAGAGCATTTATATGGCAGAATTCTTAGTAGTTTATTTTATTTTTGGTCAAATCACCAAGAGTACCACAGCCGAAACACGTCAGAGTCATATCCAAAAGAAGATCACTCTTTCATCAAGGGGTGACATAGATTAAATGCTCAGCGTTCAAACAGAATGGGCTTCGGCCCTCTTTCGTTTCAAGAGATTAGTACAGCATTTAGTTTTTCATCTACCCCTTCTGCTCCTCTTTATATATAAATCTCAGAAAGAAACATTGTAAAGTTGTTGATGAGATATCAGAGAAATGTAAGCATTTTCCTCTTGGGATAAGTTCTCTGTGTAATATTGTAAGATAGGCTGAGATTTGATGTATTTAGACTGAATGTTCAAGCTGTGGGCAACGATGTACCTAATTGGTGTTGTTTTTAATATGATAAGCACATTTCTTTGGATCCTGATCTAAAGCAGCTGGTGATGTTTTCCTATCTCTGTATCTGATTTCATTTCATTCCATTTCTACTGGCTCGCATTAGAAGTTTGGCATAATATTTACCCTTGATAGGTACCTTATGTTGCTGCTCTCCCAACCTTTTATGTTTTCTTCTTATATGTGTATCTGAATATTGATTTCAATTGATTTAACCAGTGTAGTGGATGTTATTGCCTTCTCTCTGATGTATAAATTAATGAAATCCATGTTTGGATGTTCTTGTTAGGATCTAGTTGGATGAGTTGAGAACACTGGGAGGTCTAGAACCCTGTCTCTGCCTCACTAGGATCTTTCCATCTCAATTAAGCCTATCTAAGATCCCTTGTATTGCCTATGATTTTTTCCAAGCAGGTCTGGAGTTAAATGACCTCTGACCTGATCTATAGGCAGGATTGGATGGTTCTCCTTCATTCATTTTCAGTCCTTAATGTTCCATTTCGCCAATCATCCTTTAAGATCCAAATGCTCTAGATAACTAGCCCAACTGAAAGCTTGCACATTGATTACAAGTAAATCCTCTCTTGACTCCATTGCCCAATGGCCTTGATGTTCTCTGAGTTATCTACCTTTGCCTAAATTTCCTCTTTGCTCATCCTTGTCTTATATTGGACCTTTCTTTCCCGATTCCCAACAACCAAACATAAACAATCAAACAAACAACCCTGAGCCTATAACTAGCCTAACATCTTAAACTTTGAGCCTCAAATACATATATACTTTGACCATCATAGAGAGATCCCTCTCTGGACCTAGGAGGGCTAGATCCTAAGGTCTGAAAGTGGTTCTATGTTGTCTCATCTTTTGGTCTTGTCAACCTGGCCAAAACATGGGAACCCCAGCAATTATGTTTAATTATTGCTCTCGGTAATTAGTTAATATTCTCCGGTAAATTGTTTCTTCACTAGTAAGATGAGGATTGTCACAAAGTAAAGACAATATTTTAGTTTATCGAATGTTTTCTGATGTGACTTAGACAAAGAAAAAGAGAGAGAAATAATTCTTAAATGAAAAACTCGAAGAAAATAAGCCATTGTTATTGAGAGAATTGAGAAAGATGTGATGTAGCAAGAAGAGAAGCACAACTATTCACAAAGGAAACAAGGGTAGAAAATAAGCATGTTTGATTGAGACGGTCAGGAAACATGTAATGTAGCAAGAACATAGGGCCTAGTGTTCAAAATTGAACACGTCACAACTTTTCTAGAGGGGTCTAACACGTCTCAGAAGGGTGATGTTAAAATTATCCATCGAAAAAAATGTTGGTTTTTATTTCTACTAGTTTAAAAAAAAAATTAAATAATATGAGGAAATTCCCCATGAAGGCCTGCTGCCGACCGGATAAATTGCTAGATATCTCCAGATGCTAAACCACTGGTTGAACTTGCATTTGCATTGCTCATGTTTCTAAAATCGTACGCAACCATTCTTTGAACAATTGGTTTCGACAATTATTCAGAAGATAGGTTATAGTCTTTCACCATCGTTTCAATTGTTAGTTCAGCGATTACTTCGAAGTCATACGATTTTGTAATAAATTTCCATAAATGTCGAGCGAATTATGGAGTTACAAGTTTCCAGCATTGATAATTCTCTCGCTTCTCTTGTATTGATCTTCATTGTCTTGCATTGTTGCTTTCATAGAAAATCTAGTCACAGTTCTTGGTTCTGCCATTTCAGTGTGTTTCTTCATTGTAGTGGTCGTTTCTTAAATATCTAGAGGTGAAGTTTTGTTATTAAGATTTGTGGATTCATCGGATGGAGGTGAATGGTGGATTCATCCCAGGAGGAGAATGTATACATGGCGAAGCTGGCTAAGCAAGGAGAGCGCAATGAGGAGATGTTGGATTTCATGGAGGTGGAGGAGCTTACAATGCAGTGGAGGTTTTGGAAGTGGAGGAGCTTACAATGTAGGAGGGCACCCTGGTATCTATCTCCTAGCAAGGCCTCCTAGAGGATTATCTCCGCCATCTAGCAGATGAGGAGAGCAAGGGCAGTGATGAGCATGTGATCACCATCAGGGAGTACAGGGGGACACTTTCCAATATGTGTGAGGGAATTCTCTGCCTTCTCAACTCCCATCTCATCCCTTCTTCCATGGTTGTCGAGTCCAAGGTCTTCTATCTCGAGATGAAGGGTGATTACCATCAATACGTTATGGAGTTTAAGAAAGGCACCGAGAGGAAGGAGGCTGATGAGGAGAAGCTTGGGCAAGATATTTTTGCAGCAGAGCTGGCTCAAACACATCCTATTAGGCTAGGGTTGGCTCTTAATTTCTCTATATTTTACTATGAGATTTTAAATTCACCAAACAAAGTCTATAATCTCACAAAACATGCATTTGATGAGGTGATCACTGAGCTAGATACCTTAGGTGAAGATTCTTACAAGGAGAAAACTCTCATCATGCACCTTGTTCGTGACAATATAGCTTTGTTGACCACAGACATGCAGGAGGATCTGTTGAAAATTTCCATTGTTGTTGAAAAATAGGAGAAGATATGGTTGAGGGCAGGAGAAGAAAATCGGAAGAGGGATGGAAATGTTTGTGTATGGAGGCATCAAGGCGGCCACTCCCATCGCATCACATTGAGTTTACACTTGTATATAACTCTTATGAGGGGCCTCCTAGGCACCGAGGAACTCTATACACGAACTCTTCAGGATCTGGGTCTTTGAGTGTTGCATCACAATGTTGTAGAGAATAACACATTTGCGGTTAGAGATATGATTAACAAGGTGCGTTCTTCAATCACTCACAACATGTAATTTTTCTTAATCTTCCATTGAAAAGCCCTTTCTTTAGATGGAGGAACTGTGGTCATTTTTTAGCTTTACATGCTGGATAAATAGGGAATAAAATGCCCCTATTTCGGAAGAGGCATTGCTCTAATCAAGCGAGACAAATCTAGCTCAAATCACCAAAAGATTGGTTTAAATGTATGTAGCCGATGACACAGATCAAGTGAGGGCATCCAAAAACATGCAATCTTAACTAGTAGATTTCACGAGTACATCAATGTAAAAACTAATTTTTGTTTTTAAATTTAAATACTTATTTTATAGTTACACATGAAAGATGTTGATATATTTGTGACGAAATTTAATAAAAGAGTGATATCAGGTTTGTAATTTCGAATTTATTAATATAATTTTTAATTTCACATTTTTGGAAAAAAATCAACATTTCTAATGGACTTTTTGACTAAATTGAATGTTTAATTTTGATTATGTTATACAAGTCCATATTTTTGAAAAAAATCAACATTTCTCAAGGAAATCTCTGATTAAATTGGATTTTCAATTCTGATTATGTGAGAAAATGCCCTATAAACCAAGTAGGTTTCAAAAAGACATGAAAAACAAAAAGTAGAAATCAAAAGTGCTTACCTTGATAAAGAAGGAAAACACTTATACAATCATTTAAATTTTTAGGAAATATTTATTATGTAATATAGATTCAAGATAGATAGGTTAAAGAAACTTGTGAAATAAATTTGGTTGAAAATAAAATATAAAATAATATAATAATACACGATTGTCAATAAAAATATATATATATATTTTTTAAGCTTTTCATAAGGAAAAGACAGCATAAATATATACTCTTCTCATTGAAAATAAAACCAGGACTTCAACTTCAAATTTTATCACAGCAAAAGAGCAATGACGTGCAAACGAAACAGGGATAGAAAATAGGTATATTTGATTGATACGGTCAGGGAAGATGTAATCTGGCAATAAGAGAGGGCCCGCAATGGTGCAGGGAGTGGCAAACGAACTAAGGGTGGAAGATAGGTGCCTTTGATTGTGACGGACGGTGAGGGAATGTAATATAGCGACAAGAGAGGGCAAGCAAAAGGGAGGTTTATTTCCCAGTTCATCGGCTCATAAATGTATTGAGGTAAGAAATGTCTATCCTTTTATTAAAGTAGTATATCATTGGATGGTGGGCATTTTTTGTCTCGGCGCATTTATGGGCTGATAAACTGGGAAATATTGCTTTTCAAGCAAAAGGCAAGGCTTATTTCCCAGTCTATCGACCCATAAATGCACCGAGGCAGAAAATGCCCACTATCAGATTAAAGCAGTATATCATCGGCATTTCCTGCCTCGGCACATTTATGGGCCAATGAACTGAAAAATACTCCCAAACAAAACAATGGTGGAAGATACGTACATTTCGGGAAGGGCATGTAATGTAGCGATAAGAGAGGCCCCCCAAAAGAGCAGGGACTCGCAAACGAATCAAGGATAGAAAATAGGTGGGTTTGACTGTTAAGGATGGGGAGGGCATGTGATGTAGCCCGCAAATGACAAGGGACTCACAAGGGTAGAAATTAGGTACGTTTGACTCCGAAGGACGGGGAAGGCATGTAATGCAGGAATAAGAGAAGACCCGAAAAAGAGCAGGGATTCGCAAACGAAACAAGGGTGGAATATGCGTATGATTGTGATGGACAGGGAGGGCATGTAATGTAGCAAGAAGAGAGGGCCCGTGAAACAGCAGGGATTCACAAACAAAACAGCGCAGGGCCCGCAAAACCGCAAGGATTCGTAAAACGAAACAACCGTACGCACGTTTGATTGTGATAGACGGGGAGGGCAGGCGAAGCTTATTTTCGAGTGTATAGATTCATAAATGTTGAGAAGGAAAAGTTTACTGCAGGATTAAAGTAGGTACAGGGGATATATCATTTGAGGTGAGCATTTCTTTCTTTTGAGCATTTATGGGTTTATAGACTTTAAAATAAATTTCTTAGAGGACAGGAGAGGATAATTAATATAATAAGAAGAGAAAGTCTAAGAAAATGAAATAAGGGTTAAAATTTAGATAATTTGAGTGGGCTGAATGATTAAGAATTTGTGAGTTTTTTTGAAAGGTCACAGATTCAAATTAACTAGATAAGATTGTGTATTACCAATCATGATCAGCTAAAAAAAATAAAAGCGCCTTACAAACTATTATAAGTAAAAAAAAATTAAACCCAATTAGTACAGGGATCTGGAAAGTCGAAGATTTGATAGAAAATGACATCACATATTTCGAGATATTACTTAGATAATAGCATCCAAAAGGTCTAACGATTTGATGGAACCTTTTTACTTGCAAGAAAAGGATATCGACCGACTCGATGATCCTGTCCACAATTTGATCTTAAATTTGATAAAGGAGAGGAGAACATGAACATGCCATCCTTGAACGACAAGGAGAGCATCTATATACGCATTGTTGGGATATAAGTCAAGTTGAAGGTATAAATGATAATGGAGATTAAAGATTTTCTAAATTAGTTTGGAAAATAACTAAAATTTTGATAAGGTTATGATAAATTTTGTAGATTTTTTTAAAAATTTGGATTATAGTTATTAAATTTCAAAATTTGGGGGGTTAATATTTTTTGGTAACATTAAATCTATGATTTTTAGATTTTTTTAATGTAGTAGGTGAAGAAAAAAAAGGAAAAAAAGAAAAAATAACAACAACACTCCAAACTAATTTATAACATCAGTAAACAACATTAAAATGAATAAACTGAGTTGTCTAACTAGACGGAATTGCCTAGACGACCAAAATTGGCTAGAACTTGGGTCAAAAAAATTTAAGAAATCTTACATTAACAATGTTTGAATCATGATTTTGATAGTGGAAATGGATTCAGCACCATCAAAAACCTTGAGGACACCTAAAATATTAAAATTTGATAGTTATAACGTAAATTTATAAAAATCCCTGCCAGATTTTCTTAAAATATTACTAGAATTTCTTTAATTTTCAAAGCGAAAAAACAATCTAATTAGACTACCGCAAATAGTGTTATTAGAATATAAGTCAAAATTGAAAATATAAAATTACATCGTATATCTAAGTTTTGTGTAACTTATACAAATACGTAGCATACTCTAGAGCTTATAACTTGTTACCATTAAATGACCCTTCTTTCTAAATTCTATAAAGTGGAGAACATGAGTATGTGATTTACAATAATTAATTATAAATTTCTCGTAAATATATACCTTTTGGATATACATAAATTTTTAGTTTGTTATCTATTCATAAATTGGCTTTTCCTTCAACTTCATAAAATAAAAATAAAGTGGAGCATGAGAATGGAATTATCAAAAAAATTTCATTCATTATGGGGGAGTTATAAATTAAATTTAAATTTAAATGTTTATTATGATATTAAGAATAGTAAGTAGTTTATTATGTAGATAAAATGTTATTACATAATTTTATCATTATTTAACAATTCTTTAAATTGATTAAATATTTTGACATGTAAATTTTTTTAGAGTATAAAATTTGGAAAAATTTATTATGTAGATAAAATGTTATTACATAATTTTATTATTATTTAGCAATTATTTTTAAAGAGATCAAATTTTTTGAAATGTAAATCTCTTTTAGAGTGTAAAATTTGGAAAAAGTTTACACCTCAAAAAATTGAATAATAGTTTGAAATCTCTTTAACTTGGATTATGTAGACTACACATCTTAAACTTACAATTCCAACAAATTGAATTTCATAGAAAATTGATTGGGGCCCAAATATAAATTAATGAGATTATTTGAAATGTTTTAAGGCTAAGATTTATTTTTCAATTGCTTTATATAATATATACACATTTTATGTGTAAACTATATTTTCCATATCAAAATGTTTTTTAATGATATTTTTTCAATATATGCAATTTTTTTATTATTGGTCCGTGCCATTGGGAGGTCACTGGTTCAATTCCACTGAAAGTCCTTGGGGTTAAGCCATGATTAGTTTGGCCTCAGATGTTTTCCCTTCGAGTAGACCTACCCTATTTTCCATTAAAATATATATATGTGAGAGACCTACCTTGTTTTCCATATATATATATATATATATATATTTATATATATTTATGAGAGAGAAAATATAAGTTTTTTTATACATTTAATTACTGTATATCTTTTTAAAGTTGATAATTATGTTATCTAATTATATTTTGAAATATTTGTCTATCATTGATACTGAGAATGAAATATATTTACTACATCAATAATGAAGTAAGTGAAAAGAGTAAGAATAAGATTGTCTATATTTTATAATAGTTTTGATTAAGACTAATCTCTCACATACATATATATGTCAGTTTATTTTTATTTGAAAAAAGATATTTGTTAACTCAAATTAAGTAAGAAATAAATTACACATTTTTCTAATATTAAACTGTTAGGCATTCTCTTTGAATACAAAAAAAAAAAAATTAAATAAAAAAAATATATTATAAAATTTACATTAATTTAAATCATATTAAAAATGGAAAAAATCAAATTTCTTAATCTATAATATAAAATTAAATAATTAAAACATTTAAAAATTCACTTAATACTTACCTAAATATTAATCTAAAATAACTTTCAAATATAAATTTAATTTCATCACACAAAATGAAACATAAATATTTTCATTTTAAAATTATAATAAAAAATATAATTTAAATTAAGTTCGTTCATTATTATAAAAGAAAATTTGTTACTCGTCAATTCAGAATATATAAACCTGCAACATAAATATGAAATTATTAAAATTTTCATTTTCAAATTATAATAAAAAATTATAAATTAAATTAAGTTCGTTCATTATTATAAAAGCAAAGTTATTACTCATTGATTCAGAACATATAAACCTGCTTTTTATAATTAATAGTTATAAATTAAATTTAAGATTGTTATCACAAAGATAAGGTCGTTCTCTACCAATCAAACTTTTTTCTTGAATTCCAGAAGACAAAGGAAACTATGATCAAGTGATTTATAATTGTCAATTATAAATTTCTCATTAAAATAGAATCAAATCAATCAATAAAATAGAATCAAATCAATCAATGGATAATTCACAGTTACATTTTGTAATGGATAGCAATTTGAAATTTAAGATATAAGTGTCTATGGTGATTTAAAGGTAATAATTGATGGGCAAAAGTGAGTTGTTTCTTCATGAAGATCAGGGATGGATCTATAGGTGAAGTACCTAATCTCAAAGTCTAGTTTTTTTTGGAACCACATTTTCAGGGAAAATAATTAGAGGGCAGATAAACTGTCAAAAAAAGGCTTGACTTCCTCGCCAGGCTCACTGCACATCCTGAAAATTTGGGACGGCTGCTCCAGCTCTTTTACCATTCCGATCCCATGATCACAACAAGCGAGCGTGATTTAGAAAGTTTCCAGGATCGTTTTTCTGGCAAAATGGTTTTACTGTTTTTCCTGGACAGCAAGAAGCTCTCTGCATTTGTTAGTAGGTAAACGAAAAAGTAAGCTTGAAGTTGAACTTTTGTAATTTTGGGATTCGATTTTGTTGATCTGCTGCCTCTGCAATTTTGTTTACGCTCATGGATCAAAATTCGGGCCTCAAATTCTCCATTACTGAAGGTCAGCATGAACCACGACAATGCACTGATTGCTTTTTTTTCAAGCTTAATATTGTATGTATGGCAAAAACGCATACCTGAAGGGCAGCATGAACTAAGACAATGTACTGTTTGATATTGTTTTTTTTTCTCTGAAAAAATCTGAAATTTAAGATATATCTTTAAACTTTATTTTCTTTTGGAGCCAGTAATGGCTTTTTTAAATTTATTCAGGTCAAATCCAAAGCACGGGCCATTCATTTTGGCATTTTTTTCTATACTAGTCAGGTGAATAAATCCAAAGCACGGACCATTCAATTTGTCTATACTAGTCAGGTTATTAGGCGCTTCTCATCAGATCATCAAAGTTGAACTTTTCCGTCTTTTCGAGCCGTTCAAGTCTATTGTAAATGAGTAATCCATAAACTACCTTTCAGAAATGTAAATTTTTGAAATTACTAGTTATTTATGAAGGTAATAAATATCATAGAATTTTAAAACGAGAGCATAGTATTATGGTTAACAATGTAACAATTTCTCAACTCCCAAATCTTAGTTATTAAATGGTTTCTGTTTTTCATATTATATGAGGATGGATGTGAATCATTCCTAAGATTTAGGATTTAACTCTTATTACTTTTCGTTGACATTTAAAAATTAAAATCGTCTTTATTCGCTTTGACTCTCATGTATTCCCACAACATTAAGTCTATCACGTAGATCAAACTTAATAATCCTACATTGTATTGCCATATGCACCATTTAAGTGTCACTCAATGAATTTTTTTAGTAAATCTTAGACACATACTCTTTCAAAATATCTACTTGAATTCATGTATTGGATTCAAAACCCAATTTTAATGCATTTATATCTTACACTTACCCTAATGTTGTTTTTTTTAATTTTTTTTAATTTTTTCTTTTCTATTGGCTCTAGAAAACACCAAATGATCCAAATTTAAGAAGGGAATGAAATGATATATAAATTTATAATCAAAACATAGAGATGCAGTCAAACTTGACTTCTATTAATAAATGGAAAATGCTAAAACTATATAAATGTCAAATGAAAACAAACTAGCTTAAATGATGATAGCTTATCTCTTAGAGAAGATGTGATGACTATGTGTCCTTACTGAACTATGTTACAATGAGGCTCAAAGGCCTTTTTATCATTAAGAAGCAAGGACAAACCCAAAAAATCCAAAAAACCTAATCCTAGGAGATGAAGCGGCAAAGGCTTTTGGGCCCTAATGGGGTGAGTTGGAATATTAAATTCATGGTGTCGTAACATTGGCATACAATATTCATTTTGCATGCATCATAACATGTTGGAATGGTCTATCTTAGATGTACATTTTCTGACTATCGTCGGCTTGATTCCTCAAAAAAATCGTTTAGGGTTTCAAAACGGCTCCAAAAGTTCAAGACCTAAAAATTGTAGAAAAAAAAACTATGAAAATAGAAAATTATGTTGTGAGTTAACAAAATATGTGGGTGGGCACCGATATCCACCTAGATTAGTCTTCCCCTATTGTGAAGTAATGTTCTCCATTGTGTTGAGTGCTTCCATCAGATGGGGAAACTTTCGTTGAACTTGGCCCCTCATGAGCCACTTGCATTGGTGCAAGGGTTGACATGCTTTGACAGCCCAATATAGTTGGATCATTTGTTGGCAAGTTCCCTTAATATGCATGTCTAATATATGATCAATTATGTCATATTCAATGCAATATAGGTTGAACTCTGTTGGTGTCAAATGCTTAGTGATTTCCGATTTGTCAAAAAATGGTGGAAATAATGGTTGCAGACAATCCACATTAAACACTAGGAGCAGACAAAGGAAGGGGAGGATATGTTTCTCAAAAGCATTGTCACCCACAACCTTGGTGATGGTGTAAGGTCCATAGCAGAGTTTCGGATTCTTTTGATGGGCCTATAAAAGGTGTTCCTTCTGCAAATGCAACCAAACATTTTCTCCCACATAAAACTTGTATGACACTTGTTGTTGATGATGACATTGTCTATACTTAGCATTGGATTTTTGCAAGATATCTTAGATCCGCTGGCGAATGTACTAAATTTGTTCAATAAACTTGGTGGCTTTGTCGACTTCATATTGAACATGTGTGCATTATATATGCATAGTTGCAAGGGGCAGTATGACATCAATAGGACCCGTTGTTTGAAATCTCAAGCCCACTTGAAAGGTGTTCTCGCTAGTTGAGCTATGGAGAGCTATGTTGTAGTTGTTCTGAACATAAGGGAGACTATCATCTCATGTTTGTGTATGCTTGGAGTTGTACATGTGTAAAATGTACACGATCATCTTCTTAACGAGCTTTATTTGGCCATCAGTCTGGGGGTGAAAGGAAACTGATTTGGTGAGCTTGGTGTCCAACATTGACCAGAGGCTTGACTAGAATGTGCTTACGAACCTATTATCATGATCATATATGATGTTCTACGGGATCCCAAAATATACCCACACCCATTTAAATAAGATCTTAGTAGTGGTTTATGTTGTGATATTCTTCTTGCAAGTAGTCAGAATGGCCATCTTGGAAAATCTTTCAATGACCACAAACACACGATCATTACCACGCTTGGTAGAAGTAAGGTCATACATATAGTCCATCGATATGGATTCCCAAGGCTAGTAAGGAGAAGGAAGAGGGGTTTGAAAGCCTTGCTTCTTAATGATTAGTTTGGAAATGTCAGAGGTGGTTTAAGCCCTAATAAACTTACCAAAATTCTATTAAAGTTTCGGCCAATAAAAATAATTCTTTAGTACTACCAAAGTCTTCACCACACTAAAGTTCCCTACTAACTTACTATAATGTGCCTCCTAGATCAGTTTTGCATGCTCTCTTAAAGGAACACAAAGGTTTTCCAGGTAGCACAATAGTGCATCCTAAAGGTGGAAGTCTAGATATTGCCTGTCTTCCATCGATATCTGGTATTGTGCCCACAAGAGTTGAGAATTGTGGTGAGTTCCACAACCAGAGGCCGCTTGAGGTATTTTGTGACATGATTGGTGCTTCCCTTTAGGTAATTTATGTTCAAATGGAATTTTTGTAGGTATGGAGATCATTTTTTATGGTGTTTATTCCGTAACTTCCCTTTTGTCTACATAAATTGAAGAGGCTTGTGATTTGTGTGGATGACCATCTCCTTCCCCATAATATAATGTTTCCATTATCGGTAACTCTACACAATGGAATACATCTCCTTATCATAGGTGGGGCATCTCCGTAAATTATCATAGAGTGTTTCATTATGATAGGCCACTAGATGTCCTTGTTGAATGAGGACTACACAAATAACATATGATCAAAGGCATATGTCTCAATATTAAATGGATGTGAATTAGGGTGAGGGTTGGTGTAGAGAAAAGACTGTGTTTCAACTCATTGAATGCCTTATGTTGTGAATCAAACAAAAAAAACATTGTTTTCTCTCTACCCTTGGTCAATTCAATTAGGGGCCAAGCTATATAAGAGAACCCTAACAAGAATATTCAATAAAAGTTATAAAATTCCAAGAAGATGTGAAGTTATATTAGAGTCTATTGAGTGAAGTATTTAACATATTGATATCCCAACACTTAATATGTCAATCGAGGCTTCATATAATTTGAGGCACAACACAATTATGCTAGGAAAAAACCCACAAGAATTTGCAAACCAAACTACTACTATCTAAGGAAACTCACAGAGTTAGCTTCAAAGTGTATCATAAACTTTAATATCTATTAGAACTCAGTTTCCTGTGCTCAATTTACAAAATAAATCACAATGGAATTATTCAACAAAACACAAAAAAATCCCAAGCTAATGGCCACCGAAGTCTTTAATTCTAGCTCCTTCTGGGCTGTGTTAAGGTCCTATAATAATAGAGTTCATAATTTTTGCATTGACTATGATTAATTTCTGCAAGTTGTTTTCCCATATTTGAAGAAAATAAAAAAAATGAAAAGAGGGTAAAAGTCCTAAAAGAAAGATCAAAGGACTTGAAAAGAAAAGATAAAAAAGAATAAAAAATGTACCCCAAACACAAAAAAGAGATAAAAATAAGACATAAAAGTGATGCAAGTCAAAATGCCACTACTTTTTACTTTTACTGCAAGAATAATGATTATGTGCATCTTGTTCAAAATGCCATAATCCATGATGAGTTAAATAGTTTAATCTTAACTTTTTCATGCTTTAAATTTCATGTTTATAAGATAGAGAATAAAGATATGTAAAACAGTTTAAACTTGACAAATCAGTAGATAGTTAGAGAATAAATGAAGAGCTCAACAAATTAATCTAAGCCCTTGTATGAAATAAGGTTAGAATTAGATAGTTTTATGCTTTAAAAAGAAAAATGGATTTAGGGTTGCAAGCTTAAATGCACCCATGCAAATAATGAAAAAATGTTAGAATAATAATGAGTAGGTAGAAAGCAGTTGTGCAAGGCATGTAATAAAACATCATCTGGAAAATTACTAATTTCCCCTCCCCCACAATGTTCCAGTATTCAAAACCTTCAATTAAAGAGACTCAGAGCATTTCTCTAACTTTTGTTGGGACTAGACCCAAGGCTTAATGACTGATTGGTAATACATACTGGATTTCCTTCACAAAACCCTTTTTCCTCAACATAGCCACCCTTTACCTAAAATACAATCCCTTTTCCTAATTAAAACACCTTTTTTTTCTTAGAGAAAGTAAAACCCACCTTAATTAATTTCATTTCATCCAAAAACACTAAAAAAACCCATGAAATACAATTTATCCTAAGTATTATGTGTAAATGTTTAAAATGGGACCATTATTGTGCTCAAATGCCTATTTTACACTTTTCTTAGTTGATATTATATGTATTTTTGCTCACATCATACTCATTTCATATTAACTTTTAACATAATATATTAATTCCTTTATAAAAACCCCTTCCCATAGATATATTAAATCATTTATTTTTAAAATATCCCAAACCCACTATATTAACGTTTTAACATATGGTCTAAATACCCATGTGTTAAAAATTAACCCACTTATTCCCTAAAGGTTAAATACGCTATATATAGTATAACCCGCCCTACAGTTGTAAAACACATGTAAATCATCTATTTACTGTGTGAATTCATATACCTCGCCTATCATATTAATACATTGGATTTTACGTTAAAAACGTATGTTTTAAACGTATTATTTAAACCCCGACACATAAGATTTCCTGGGCCCCATGCCCCACACTCCAAGCAACTCTATCAATCAATCTCTTCCATTCGCATACCTTCCTCCAGATCCAACGAACCCTATGTGATATCGCATTTTCACTAGCGCAGTCAATAATGCATTTTATATTTGCGAAATAAGTTGTATTCCCCTCTTCTCTTTCCTTCATGTGGCGCAAAATTACTGGATCGCATTCGATCCAAATAAACCATTTGCCACTTATAGCCCATGAGATAACCACTGATGGTTTTCTCCTCCCAGCGCTAAACCACCTTACCTCTGATTTGACCACCATTCAATGTTGATACTGTTTAAACTTAAATTCGTTATAAAGCTTCATATGCATGAAATTAAACCATTTTTCTGCGTTTTAAACCATCTTCAACTGAATAAAAGCTAGCATTGCTCTTGTTTTCATGCTCAAAGAACCAGAAACCCACTTCAAATGTTTCTAAGACCGCCAAAGGATTCAAATATTCTTCCAAAAGACTTCAACAATCTCAGAAATATCCCCGACACCTAAGAAATTTTTTTCAAAGATCAAATACCTGCAAAAACAGGTATTCTTCGTAGAAAATAACTTTCCCTTCATTTGAAAGAGCTAATTTTCTGAGAAATTGAGCCATGTGAAGCCTATTTTTCCCACAGAAAGACCTGTATTTTCCCCCAAAAGAACGGATTTGATGAAAAATCCTGATAAAACCCCAGTTTCGAATACTGTAACTGTTTTAATCAAAATTGAAGATACTTTAAGACTTTTTTTAGACTTTAGAGAAACCCTGGCTAATCAAAAATCTTTGCAAATACTCTGAAAACCTTTTCATGCTTGAAATCAACTTTTTTCAATCCAGTTTATCCAAAAAGAACAACAAAACCCTTTTTATACCATTTTCGGAGTTTGTAAAAGAGTTTGAAAAGCAAGTTTGAAACCAAATTGAAGGTAAAAACCAGAAGAAAGCTCGATTGTACCTTTTTCTATTCAATAGACCTCTGTTAAACCAAAAATACTTTTTGTAAATAGTTTAAGCTTACAAAAGAATAAAAAAAAACCTAAATACAGAGTTTTAAGCATCTAGAAGGTCTAAAAATGTCAAAATCTAACCCAACAATGGCTTCCAAAACCACTATTGTTATAAATCCACTACAACCTTCTGTTGTAGATGTGGAGCATACACCTCTAGATGATGTAGATTACAAGATAACTGATCGAGTGATAGAATTCAATTTGCTAGATCTCCACTACTGGAGTCTAGAAAAATCATTAGGTCAGGGAGATGAAGTTCAGATTTGGGAGTCAAATCTACCCAAGTATGTAGTTCCACATACTCATCAGTGTCTAGAAGTCATTAGGCCGTGTCAAACCTATTATTCACCTGACCAAAGAACTATGGTTGATGCTAATAACGAAGTATTGTTCACTATAACTATAGAGTCTATAAACCTAATGCTTTAGCTGAAACCAGATCCCAATGTAGTTCCCTTATCCATAGAAGCACTCACAAAGATTTACATTAATTTTAACTTTCCTAAAAGATTTCAGATTTTCCAATATTTCATGCTTTCATATGTTGAAATCCCAAAGATAAACCCTCCTTATTCTACTTCCAAATTTCCTGAAGGGTCAAAGCATGTCATTTCTATGTTGTCCTTTTTCCTAGGTTATTTTACTAATGAGCATATTGATGAGTCAATTCTTGGTTTTCTATCTACCTTTGTACCTGGTCAGCCTCCTTCTGTCATTTACAATTATGTTGAATACGTAGCTGATAATATCCATGATCAGCTTGTGAAATTTCCCATTCAAGGATTTTTCAAATATTCATCCTTCCTCTTTCACATGTTCCTTTATTTCCAAACAGAAAAGTTCCCAATAAACCTTCAGAAATTGGATGTAGAAGGGAATCCACTATCAGTCATCTTTTGGACATCTCTAATAAAAAAAGAATCAACATAATTCACTTATGTGGATTTTATAGATTGTTTTGTTCATCCATTGATAAACATGCAACCAAGAATCAATGATGAGATAAAGAAAGTGTTACAACTCTCAGAACAAAGTAGATTTGGAGATTGGTATATTTACCAAAATCATACAAAGATTAGAGTTTTTGGGTCAAATATTTTACCATATAAACTACCAAAATACTTGCCAATGAGAGTTTTTGCCTTAGAGTACATAAGGCAAATTCTAAAATCATATTTTATCAAATTCTTGGCTGCCAAAAATAAGACTCAATTCAAGTTGAAGAACCAAGTAGGACCTTTTATTTGCAATCACATGGATGCAGGAATAAGGCAACAAAACAGTTGCTGGAATACAAATTTGAAGAAAGTTTCTTATGGAATTATGATCCTCATGGAATAATAAATAAAATGAGGGTAAAATGGAAATTAACCCCTTAAATCCATGATAAAAGGCCTGAGATTGAACAATTTTCTAATCAAACAGAGTGGCTAGAAAATACCTTGATAGAAGAAGTTAAACAGGGTGATACTAGTCACACCTTGAAAACTGTAAATCAAGAAGATAAAGCTACTAAGAGAATCAGGGAAGAAGGTACCTACATTGCTGAAACAACAATAGAGAAAAGGTTTAAGCTCAGATATAACAAGAAACCTAAGCTCAATCCAGTAGATAAGGAAAAAGAAAAAATTGTTCTAGATGAAGAAAACATAAAGAAAAACACAGATGCTGCTACAGTTATTGTGAATGAGCAGGAAAAGGATACTCCAGATACTCAAATGATTGAAAGACAACAAAACATGGAGGCATCCTCATCACAACAATGAGAGAATATAGATTTGGATATCAAAGAAAAATACAAGGAAATCAAGGCTAAGAATGAAGAGTTAAAGAATGAGATTTATTCACAGTATCTAAAGCAAAATCCAGGAAGTCAAAACAGATTATTATCAGCTTTTGATTACACCAACAAGAAATTTATTATGAAAATACTACAGCCAATAGTGCCTAAGCCTACAATAGTAGTAGACTACAAGAAACTTGACTTGGAAGTACTGGTTGATAGCATTCACCCATTAGATCAAACTGAGTTTCATAATCAGAGCTCTGAAATGCTCTATTCTACTATGACTACCAAGGCAATGAGTGCCCAGAAGCTTCACGACACTATAAAAAATTTGAGAGATCAAATCAAGATTGAAAAATCTTCTTCTCTTATCAAGGACACTAGAATCAAGTCCTTATAAGAATTGGTAATTGAAGTAGGGTATGACCCAACAAATGTAAAGGCTACAAAAGAGATGATAAAGAAGAAAAATGCTGACATAACAGCACTTAGAAAACAATTGAAGCTTCCTCCAATAGAGCATCCACAGACAAAGGAGATTCTACAAGAAGCAAAACAGAAATATGAGATGATGAGTCACATACTTCAAATGACAACACAGATTAAAGACATGGAGATAGAAATGGACAAGCTTGTTGAAGAGAAAGAAACAACTACAACTCAGAGTGTCCCTCCTACAGTTATCCCAATGGTAACTACAACAGTTCCTTCAACCTTAGCAGAAGAATTGGCACCAAAAGTACCATTGGCTACAACTGTGCTAGTGACATCTTCCACTACTTCAGCTACAGAATCATCTACATCAGCAATGAAGCAAACAGATGAAGCTAGAAAGCTTATTAAAGTTATGGAAGAGATGTCTATACAGAGTAATGAGATCAACAAGTTGAAAGAAAAAATCAAAAACTTGGAAGATGCCAAGAAATTGGCCCAAATCAATGCTAAAAATGAGGAGCAGAAAGCCAAATGGGCTAGTGAACAGTTAAAGAAAGTTGAAGTAGAGTTGACATTGAAGGAACCAATGAATTTCATAAAGAATTAGTTGTGGTCCAAGATCATTGAGTCCATCAATGATACTTGGCCTTCTATTCAGGTAATTTATGAACAAAAAGACTTGCTTAAAGTAGCAAAAGAATAAATTGTGAAAACAAAGGAAGAACTAGGTGCCACACCTGAAGAGGTCATAGAAATACTCAAATTTCTCAACACCAAGAAAAAACAAGAATTGGATGAAATAGGCATCACTGATAGAACTAAAACAATTCTTGAAGTTAGAAAGGTGGTTACAAAGAAGAATTTAAAGAAGTATCTTGAAGAGAAGTGCCAAAACATGGATTTGGCCATAACTAGATTTATGGTAAAATTTGATTTATTGAGACAAAAAGGCTTGCCAAATATTTTTGTTTTGAATGATAAATTAATGAATAAAGAGGATTACAACAAGAAGATCAAAGATTTTTCTAAGGAACAGGTACATAAGGCAGATTGGCAAGGAGTGCCTACAGGAAAAGTCTTGCACAAAAGAATTGAAGATTTGTTTTATTTGCAACATGAAATAAAACATCTCTTTGTGGTTAAACCAACATTTATCAGATACACAGAGGCTCATGAAAACTACATAAAACTTATCAAGATCAAATTTCATGATGAAGAATTTTGGCAGAAACTTACTGATTTGCTGTAAAAGACAGTTTTACAGTAAAAAAGGAAGAAAAACAGTTTGTTGTTTTTACACAGTAAAAATAGAAATTTACAGCAGTAAGGCAGTTAAAACAATGGTTAAAGAGTATCAGATGGTAAAGTGTGTTAGATGAAAGAGTATCAGATAAGAGATAACATTTCAAAATAGATTTAAAAGATCTTTTTCCAGTAAAGAAGACAAAAACGCAGCCAGCTACACCCAATCCAAAACAGCATTTCTATTTTATTTGGATAAATAGGAAAGCTTGCTAAGTTGTTAAGAAACTGTCACTATATTGTTGTAAAAGATATTTTATTTTCCTTAGAAAATTCCTATGAGTATTCTAGGATATTTTGTAAACATTTTTGTATAAATAATTCACTCTTTGAAGTATTATTGTGGAATAAATTGCTCAAGATTTCTATAGTCATTTTTGTTGTACGTGAATGATTTCTTATAGAAAGTTCAAGTAGTAGACTGGATCAAAATCATAAAGCATCATATTTTAGGATTCATGTGATGAGCCATTGAAGTGAAGTACTTTCTTTTGTCATTTTTTATCTTCTTATGTTTTACATACTTTCATAAATGTGTTCTAAATTTGAATGATAAATAAGGAATATTATTACAGAATTTGTTAAAAGCACTCTGTCTTGAACTATTTATCATTTCTATGTTTTCTGTTGATTTCTATAGTACGGAACCCTTAATTTATCCCTCTTTAGAATGACTTCTGCCTTCTTCACTCCTTATCCGGATCAAAGAATCCTTGATTGCTCTTTATCCTGATTAATCCACTTCACCAATTAGCCTTCAAAGATCTTTATTGACTTGTCTATCTTAATCTGAAAATATTTGACTTTTGATCTTGATCTAGAGCTGTCTACTTGACATATTGACTTCTTTTGCCCAATGGAAAACTAGATCTATTACTATCCATCTCTTTAAGTGATTTTTCCCACCAGCCAAACCAAATCTTAAAACCAAATTGCTCTTATAACTAGCCTAAAATCAAACATTAAAACAAAGTTAAAACCTATAAAGAGAGCCCTCTTTGAACCCTAGGAAGGCTAGATCCTAGAGTTTAAAAGTAAGTTTTTTAGTTACCTCTAATTTTCTTTAAAATATAAATTAAAATCTCACAACTTGGGGAATTATTAGAGTGATAACATAATGGTGACCATACTGGGGAACTAACCAATCCTCAGTTTTAAATATGTCTTAAAGGAAATATTTTTCATTATCCTTTTACCTTAAAGACTGTTTTATAAGTTGTGAGTATCATTTCATAAAAAAATGTAATTCTGGTTTCTAGAAGAATCTACTATACTAGGTCAAACCCAGATCCTCAACGTGCTGCTATAGTAGACAATCGAGACAGGATTGGAAAAAAGATAAACAAGTAGAAGATTTAGGTACTAAAGTTTCCTTATTTAGAGAAAATTCTCTTCCAAAACAATTGACAAGTATACAAGACATAGAGTTTGACTTAAATTTTGAACATTCTTTATTTAGAAATAAATCAGAAAGTGACTTAAATAGTGCTATTATAGATCTTGAATTTATTTCATTTCTTGAAACAAAACAGGAAACTTTCTTAGTAGATTCTGAATCAAAGATATTTGAAGTTTATGATAAACTAGATGAAATAAATGCTACTATTCTTAAGGAAATAGATAAAGCTCTTCTTCAACAATCAGTTGAATTAGTTGCCTTATCAACATATACACCTAAGCCCTCTACTTCTTAGTTAGATACCCACCTTTTAGAATTTGTAGGTTCATCTCTTTATACCACTACATCATCTATAATTTCCACCACACTTTAGTCAACAGATCCATTTATCCATAAACAACCATTCCAACTTATAGTATTATTTCCATCTTCCACCACCTCAACTCCATCCACTAGTTTATCTTTTGCATTTTCAAATACATCATTCTCATTTCCAAGTAGTTCTTCATATATCCCAGTTTCATCTTTTGTCATCCCAACTTCACCTTTTACTTCTTCAACCACATTTTATAGTACATCATCTTACATTCCAATCTCATCAGCCACTCCTTTAACTACATCAGCTAGTACTTATAGTTCTGCACCAAGCACTTCCAACTTACCTCCTAGCCAAGCTAGAATTCAAGCTATGACTGCTAGGTATGCTCCCTTGGCCCTTCCCAGACAGTTACATGATATGCCTCAAGATTACCAGAGTAAAATACCTCAATTTGATGCTACCACTCATTACACTTCCTAGCAACATATTAATAAGATGACAAATTATTTTGAGCTTCATGAAATAGATGATTCTGATGTACAAATGAGACTCTTTGCTCAAACATTAACAGGGGAAGTTAAAAAATGATTTAAAGGTATTAATCCTGGTATTATAGCTTATTTAGCAGTATTTCATAGATTAAAGAAGAAAAATCCACTCCAAATATTATATGAATTTGATGCTATGAAAAGAGCTCCTAATGAAATAGTCCAAGACCATTGCACTAGATACAACAACATTTATAATTCAATCCTTGCTAATCTCAAGCCCACTCCAGACACCGTAGTACTAAAATTCCCTGATGGATTTGATATAGACATGGCCTATCAATTAAGAGAGAGAAATGCTGATACTTTAGAAAGAATGCAAACAAATGTTGTTAGTGTAGAGGTAAATATATTGGCTAGAAAAGCTAGATTAAGGAATGAGAGGAGAGTAACCATAAAAGAATAAACATCTAGTTTAGATGGAAAAATAGATCAACTAGCTAAAAATTTAGAGAGAATGATGGATAGATTAGAAAATATAGAAATAAGACCACAATGGGATAAACAGCAGAAAATTAGAAATCCTAACTTCAGGAAAAATACAAAGACAGGAAAATCTAAAGAATCAACACTTGATCAGACAATAAGGCCTCCTTTTCAAGAAAATTATGTTGAAAGTTCTCAACAAAATGATGATGATGATGACACAATAAATATAATGGGTATAAATGATGATAATGTTATCTTTCTCACACAAGAAGATCAAGGGTTATTTGAAATGCAACAACTTCAATTCAATTTAAGGGAATCATTTGACTACAAACAAGGTTATGATTTTGCTATAAATGAAGTACATAATTAATATAACCTTAGAAGCAAGAAAAAAACGGAACCTTCTACTAAGAAAACTGCATAAATAGAAAATAAGAAAACAATAGAAGCTCACACTACAAAAGTTCTACAAATTCTGCATAGGGAAAACAAGCAAAACTCTAATTCATCCCAGAAAATTACCAGCCCTAAGATTTCACCCAATCCAAAGATTGTTGATATAACAGATGAGGCTATCCAAACATCAACAGATTCACAAAAATTTGCTGCTGTTAAAACACCTAATCCTGCTAAAACAATAATTTTAGATTCCAAAACATCCACTGGTGATCCAAAATCAGCAGATCCAAAAGTTGCCACTACCAAAAAAACTTCTGATAATTCAAAATATGAAAAAACATCTACTGCTTCTCAAACCATTCTTGAAAAGAAAACTAAGAGTAGTAAGACACAAGAAGCTCAAATAGAAAATGAAAAGCTAACTGTAGAAAAACAAGAAAAACCTACTGAAACTACAGTTACTAAAGAAGAGTTAATTCAACTTAGTAAATCACAACCCTCATTCAATATACAAGCTAAAATTGAAAAATTAAAAATACCAATTCCCTTGACAGAATTGGTAAAACATGATTTGTACAAAACAACTATCACTGAAACCTTAAACATGAATGATGGAGAAGACTCAATAAACTTAAATGATGATCAACTAGAGTTAATTTTTGGTCCTGATGTTAATGGAAAACACCAAGATGGAGAAGTTCCACCGTTTTACATTAGCTTAACTGTTCATGACCAAATATTACATAATGCAATGTTAGATTCAGGAGCTTCACACAATCTAATGCTAAAAGCAATAATGGAAACCCTGAATTTAGATATCACTAGGCCTTACAAAGATATCTTTTCATTTGATTCAAGCAAAGTGAAATGTTTAGGTTTGATTAAAGATTTGTGTGTCACATTAGTTCAATATCATGGTAAAAGCATACTCATGGACGTTGTAGTATCTGATATCCCACCCAAATATGGAATGCTCTTATCTCACTCAAGGGGAGCAAAATTACAGGGATCTTTACAATTGGATATGTCATATGCAACTATATCAGTTTTTGGCCAACCAAAGAAAATCTATAGGGAAACATTGATGAAATATATGGCGAATAGTGTAGAAAGACCAATAAATTACCCAATTTACACTACACCTACTGACCTAGATTCATTCATCTTATGCAAATCTAAAACTGATAATGAAATCAAAACTGAACTAAAAGATAAAAATAAAACACCAGACAGTGAAAATATCTTTCATGAATCATTATGGCACTTAAATTTTGATGGATCAGTCAATAAACTAGGAGCAGGAGTAGGAGTTTGGATAACTAATATGGAAAATAATCATGTAGAATGCCATGCCTTCAGACTGAATTTTAAAAGTATCAACAATATGGCTGAGTATGAAGCCCTCATTTTAGGACTGCAGATTATCAGAAACTTAGGAGGTAAAATAATATCAATTATGGGAGATTCAGAGTTGATTTTAAAATAGATAAATGGATAATATTCTGTTTATAATCCAAGATTAAGCCGATATAGAGAGACTGTGTTAGATTTGATAAATGAACTGTTGGAATGTAATTTTTCTGCAATACCAAGAAAACAAAACATACATGCTCACTCCCTAGAAACTTTTGCTAGTACCCGTAATCTGCCATTTCAGCCAAATCATAAGTATACTGCAGAAGTCAAACACAGACCAATAATTCCAGATAACCTTAAATACTGGCAAATTTTCTCACAAGATCAATAGATTTTACATTTTATGAACAATGAAGGTGAATTTCAGAATTGTAAAATAGACACAGACTATACATTAGATCAGAATTTAGACAAGGAAATTGATATGAATAACATAGATGTAAATAATTTAAGTTTTGAAAAACCTAATAAATTTAGTCAATTAGACATAGATAACTTAGAGAAAGTAGAAATTGATGAGATAATTGATGATGAATCTGATATTTTAAATCTTAAAGATAATTTTTTACCAAAAGGCTTAACCCCTTTAGAAGATTTATTTGACTCAAAGGATGTTGCAAGAAAACCCAAAATGGAGCCACTTAGATCTGATATTGAGGAGTGTAACATAGGTACATAGTTAAAACCTAAGATGATCAAACTTTCCAAAGCCTTACCTCAGCAAGAAAAAGAAAAATATATTGCTCTTTTCAAGGAATTTGTAGATGTTTTTTCTTGGAGTTATGAGGACCTAAAATCCTATGACACTAGTATAATACAACATAAAATCCCTATAAAAGAAGACCAAAAATATTTTAAACAAAAGTTAAGAAGGATTAATCTTGTTTTGATGCCTTTAATTGAAAAAGAGATAAAAAGAATGTAAGAGGCCTAAATAATTGCACCAATCACATATTCTGATTGGCTTTCTAATCTAGTTCCACCAGGAAAAAGACACGAGAAATTAGATTATGTGTTGATTTTAGAAATTTGAATAAGGTATCATTAAAAGACAATTACCCTTTACCAAAGATGGATCACATTTTACAAAGAGTAGTTGGTTCTTGTAGGATTTCACTTTTAGATGGATTTTCAAGGTACAACCAAATTTTAGTCCAACCAGAGGATCAAGCCAAAACTGCTTTTATACTCCACGGGGCACTTTTATGTATGTAAAAATGCCTTTTGGGTTAATGAATGCAAGAGCCACTTTTCAAAGAGCTATGGATATAGCCTTTGCAAAGGAAATTCATGAATTATTAGTGATTTATTTAGATGATATTACTATATTTTCAAATACTGATTATGAACACTTGAATCATCTCAGGCAAATCTTTCTTAAATGCAGGAAATTTGGCTCCTCTCTAAACCCTAAGAAAACTTTATTTGGATTAGAAGAAGGTAAGTTACTTGGACACATAATATCTAAAGAAGGAATTAGAATAGACCCTGCTAGAATAAAGGCCATACTTAACATTAGTCCTCCTAGGAACATTAAAGAGTTACAAGCTTTTATAGGTAAAATTAATTTCTTAGAAGATTCATCTCAAATTTAGCTGAAATAATTAGAGAACTCAACAATATGCTGAAAAAATATTTAGTTATTAAATGGACTATTGAAGCGAAGCAATATTTTGAATTCATTAAACAAGCTTTAACAAAAACCCAGTCCTTATAAGTCCCGACTTTAAAAAGGATTTCATCATTTTTTCATTTTCTTCAGAGCACACTATTCCTGTATTTTTACTGCAAAAAAATGACCACGACTATGAGCATCCTAGAACTTTCTTTATCAAATCACTTAGAGATGCCACTTTGAAGTAATATATCATGGAGAAACAGGCCCTAGCTTTGGTAAATGCCATTAAAGACTTTAGAGTGTACATTATTTATTCACACATCATTGCTTATGTTCCAAATGCAGTTGTAAAGGACATTCTAACATAGAATGGTCCTTATGGTAGAAGAGGCAAGTGGATTGCCACAATTTTGGAATATGACAGAAATAAAACCCACTAAACTTATAAAAGGTCAAGGTTTAGCCAAACTCATGGCTGAATCAAATTTTCATGCTTTAGACATTAATTTTATTGCCCAAGTATATGATCAGGAAGAGATGGCGACTCCAGAGATCAGTGAAGCCTTTTTAGACTCACCATGGTATGCAGATATCATACTCCTCCTGGATTATCAAGAACAAAAACTAGATTCTTAAATTTAAAGGCAGTAAAATTTTGTATATTAGAAAATGTACTTTTTTGGAAAGATCATAGTGGAATTTTATTAAATTTTTTGCTAAAAGAAGAAGCTGACAAATTTTTAGAAGAATTTCATGCAGGTGACTATGGAGGACATCTCTACTGGAAGACTACTGTAGACAAAATCTTGAGAGTTGGTTTTTACTGGCCTACTTTGATTACAGATGTAAAAAAGTATGTGACCTCCTGTCACAAGTGTCAAGTATTTGAGGGAAAGAAAAAGCTATTACCCTTGCCTTTAAAACCCATCTCAACTGAAATTCCATTTCAACAATGGGGTCTTGACTTCATTAGTGAAATTCACCCTCCATCATCAGCCCAACATAAGTGGATTCTGACAGCCACTGATTATTTTACTAAGTGGATAGAAGCCATACCCTCTAGGAAAGCCAATGACACTGTCATTATCTCCTTTTTAGAAAGCAACATACTTTCAAGATTTGGATTTCCTCAAAAGATTATAACTGACAATGCAACTGCATTCAAATCTAAAAATATGATTGACTTTTTCCATAAATACCACATTACCCTAGGCCATTCTACTGCATATCACCCTCAAGGTAATGGCCTTGCTGAATCTTCTAATAAGAGCCTTGTGAACATCATCAAGAAATTACTAGAAGATAACAAGAATACTTGGAACAAGAGGTTAGTTAATGCCTTATGGGAAGATAGACTTACCACCAAAAAATCTATTGGTACATCCCCTTACCAACTTGTTTATGGAATGGATGTTGTTTTTCCATCTTCCTTAGGAGTACCAGTAATGAAGATAATCCAAGAATTACAAGTTGAGACCAATGACATTCAAAGAAGGATTAACCAAACCATTCACTTGTAGAAAAAAAGAGAAGAGGTTTATCTTAAGTCTCAAGTTATCCAAGATAAGATTATGAATTTTTTTGACAAAAAGAGTAAAGAAGATAATTTCTACATTGGTGACAAAGTACTAAAATGGGATTCAAGAAGAGAAGAAAAAGGTAAACATGGAAAATTTTATTTCCTATGGAAAGGAACTTATGTTATTTATGGTTATAGAGGTAACAATGCTTTCTTTTAGAAAGAAGTGGATGGATTAGATATGCTAGGTGAACCTGTCAATTGCAGAATGTTGAAGCACTACTACTCCTTAGAAATAACTAATAGTTAATTTTGTTTACTTTGTCCATTGTAAATAACATTGTAGATGTTAGATTGGATTGGATGTTTTCCTAACAAAGTTGAAGCCTGAAGAGAAGGCCCTAATCTTTGAAAGGTAAAATATCATAAGTATGAACAATTGCAGAGATCAGAATAACACTTACAAGGTCAGCTCAGTCAAAATTCAAAGGCTAATAGTCTCAAAGTTCTTGACATTTCACCAGGAAATGGCATCTCCATGTGGAGCCACTGTTAGGGTCCTATAATAATAGGGTTCATAATTTTTGAATTGACTATGATTAATCTTGTAAATATGTACATACGTTGCTTTCTGAAAGTTGTTTTCCCATATTTGAAGAAAATAAAAAATGAAAAGAGGGTAAAATTCCTAAAAGAAAGATCAAAGGACTTGAAAAGAAAAGATAAAAAAGAATAAAAAATGAACCCCAAACACAAAAAAGAGATAAAAATAAGACATGAAAGTGATACAAGTCAAAATGCCACTACTTTCTACTTTTACTGTAAGAATAATGATTATGTGCATCTTGTTCAAAATTCCATAATCCATGATGAGTTAACTAGTTTAATCTTAACTTTTTCATGCTTTAAATTTCATGTTTATAAGATAGAGAATAAAGATATGTCAAAAAATTTAAAATTGACAAATTAGTAGATAGTTAGAGAATAAATGAAGAGCTCAACAGTTTAATCTGAGCCCTCGAATGAAATAAGGTTAGAATTAGATAGTTTTATGCTTTGAAAAGAAAAATGGATTTAGGGTTGCAAGCTTAAATGCACCCATGAAAATAATGAAAAAATGTTAGAATAATGATGGGTAGGTAGAAATAAGTTGTGAAAGGCATGTAATAAAACATCATCTGGAAAATTACTAATTTCCCCTCACCCACAATGTTCCAGTATTCAAAACCTTCAGTTAAAGAGGCTCAGAGAATTTCTATGACTTTTCTTCGATCGAACCCAAGGCTTAATGACTGATTGGTAATAAATACTAGATTTCCTTCACAAAAACCTTTTTCCTCAACATAGCCACCCTTTACCTAAAATACAATCCCTTTTCCTAATTAAAACACCTTTTTTTTCTTAGAGAAAGTAAAACCCCCCTTATTTAATTTCATTTCATCCAAAAACACTAAAAAAACCCACAAAATACAATTTATCCTAAGTATTATGTGTAAATGTTTAAAATAGGACCATTATTGTGCTCAAATGCCTATTTTACACTTTTCTTAGTTGATATTATATGTATTTCTGCTCACATCATACTCATTTCATATTAACTTTTAACATAATGTATTAATTCCTTTATAAAAACCCCTTCCCATAGATATATTAAATCATTTATTTTTAAAATATCCCAAACCCACTATATTAACGTTTTAACCTATGGTCTAAATACCCATGTGTTAAAAATTAACCCACCTATTCCGCAAAGGTTAAATATGTTATATATAGTATAACCTGCCCTACAGTTGTAAAACACATGTAAATCATCTATTTACTGTGTGAATTCATATACCTCGCCTATCATATTAATACATTGGATTTTACGTTAAAAATGTATGTTTTAAACATATTATTTAAACCCCAACACATAAGATTTCCTGGGCCCCATGCCCCACACTCCAAGCAACTCTATCAATAAATCTCCAACGTTCCCATACCTTCCTCCAAATCCAACGAACCCTATGCGATATCGCATTTTCACTAGCGTGGTGAGTAATGTATTTGAGATTTGCGAAATAAGTTGTATTCCCCTCTTCTCTCTCCTCCATGTGACACCAAATTACTGGATCGCATTCGATCCAAATAAATCATTTACCACTTATAGCCCATGCGATAACCGCTGATGGTTTTCTCCTCCCAGCACTAAACCACCTTACCTCTGATTTGACTGCCATTCAATGTTGATATTGTTTAAACTTAAATTCATTATAAAGCTTCATATGCATGAACTTAAACCCTTTTTCTGTGTTTTAAACCATATTCAATTGAAGAAAAGCTAGCATTGCTCTTGTTTTCATGCTCAAAGAAGCAAAAACCCAAGTCAAATGTTGCTGAGACCGCTAAAAGATTTAAATCTTCTTCCAAAAGACTTAAACAATCTTAGAAAGCACCCCAATGCCTCAGAAACCTTTTTCAAAGATCAAATACTTGCAAAAATAGGTATTCTTTGTAGAAAATAACCTTCCATTAATTTGAAAGAATCAATTTTCTAAGAAATTTAGCCTTCTAAAGCCTATTTTGCCCACAGAAAGACCTGTATCTACCCAAAAAAGAATGGATTTGATGCAAAACCCTGATAAAACCCCTGTTTCGAATATTGTAAACTGTTTTAATCGAAATTGAAGATACTTTGATCCTTTTTGCAGACTTTAGAGAAACCCTGGCTAATTAAAAATATTTGAAAATACTTTTAAAACCTTTTCATGCTTGAAATCAACTATTTTCAATCCAATTTATCCAAAAATAATAGCAAAACCCTTGTTATACCATTTTCTGAGTTTGTAAAAGAGTTTGAAAAGAAAATTTGAAACCAAATTGAAGGTAAAAACTAGAAGAAAGCTTGATTGTACCTTTTTCTATTCAATAGATCTCTGTTAAACCAAAAATACCTTCTGTAAACAATTTAAGCTTACAGAATAATACAAAAAAACCTAGATACAGAGTTTTAAGCATCCAGAAGGTCTAAAAATGTCAAAATCAAACCCAGCAATGGCTTCGAAAACCACTATTGTTATAAATCCACTACAACCTCCTGTTGTAGATGTGGATCATACACCTGTAGCTGATGTAGATTACAAGATAATTGATTCAGTGATAGAATTGAATTTGCTAGATCTCCATTGTTGGAGTCTAGAAAAATCATTAGATCAGGGAGATGAAGTTCATATTTGGGAGTCAAATCTACCCGAGTGTGTAGTTCCACATACTCATCAGTGTCGAAAAGTCATTAGGCTATGTCAAACCTATTATTCACCTAACCAAAGAACTATGGTTGATGCTAATAAATAATTATTGTTCACTATAACCGCAGAGTTTATAAACCTAATGCTTCAGTTGAATCTAGATCCCAATGCAGTCCCCTTATCCATAGAAGCACTCACAAAGCTTTACATTAATCTGGACTTTCCTAAGAGATTTCATATTTTCCAAAATTTCATGCCTACATATGTTGAAATCCCAAAGATAAACCCTCCTTATTCTACTTCCAAATTTCCTAAAGGGTCAAGGCATATCATTTCTATTTTGTCCTTTATACTATGTTATTTTACTAATGAGCATATTGATGAGTCAATTATTGGTTTTCTATCTACCTTTGTACTTGGTCAGCCTCCTTCTGTCATTTACAATTATGCTAAATACATAGCTAATAATATCCATGATATACTTGTGAAATTCCCCACTGAAGGAGTTTTCAGATATTCATCCTTCCTCTTTCACATGTTCCTTTATTTCCAAGCAGATAATTTCCCAATAAACCTTCAGAAATTGGATGTAGAAGGGAATCCACTATCAGTCATCTTTCGGACATCTCTAATCATAAAAGAATCAACAAAATTCACTTATGTGGATTTTATAGATTGTTTTGTTCATCCATTGATAAACATGTTGACAAACAGTGTACAACCAAGAATCAATGATGAGATAGATAAAGTGTTACAACTGTCAGAACAAAGTAGAACTGGAGATTGGTATCTTTACCAAAATCATACAGAGATCATAGTTTTTGGGTCAAATATTTTACCCTATAAACTACCAAAATACTTGCCAATGAGGGTTTTTGCCTTATAGTACATAAGGGAAATTCTAAATTCAGATTCTATCAACTTATTGGCTGCCAAAAAGAAGACTCAAGTTGAAGAACCAAGTAGGACCTTTTATTTGCAATCACATGGATGCATGAATAGAGGCAACAAAACAGTTGCTGGAATACAAATTTGAAGAAAGTTTCTTATGGAATTATGATCCTCAGGGAATACTAAGTAAAATGGGGGTAAAATGAAAATCGACCCTTATATCCATGATAAAAGGCCCGAGATTGAACAATTTTCTAATCAAACAGAGTGGCTAGAAAACACCTTGATAGAAGCAGTTAAACAGGGTGATACTAGTCACACCTTGAAAATTATAAATCAAGAAGATAAAGCTACTAAGAGAATTAGGGAAGAAGGTACCTACACTGCTGAAACAACAATAGAGACAAGGTTTAATCTCAGATATAACAAGAAACCCAAGCTCAATCCAGTAGATAAGGAAAAAGAAATAATTGTTCTAGATGAAGAAAACAGAGAGAAAAACACAGATGTTGCTACAGTTATTGTGAATGAGTAGGAACATGATATGTTATCACAAAATCAGGCCTGATGGGCTAATCATCAAGTAAACATTGTGTAACTGTTTTAGACCAATATTTTAGCTGAGGCTTAGCCTTCTCAACCTGAGAGGGCTATCTCAATGGTTTATGATTTTTTGATAAATAAATAGATGGCTAACTCTATATGAGGAAAAAAATAAATAAATGGTATAACTAGTTGCAAATCACATTATCAAGTATTTATTGGGCTATGGAGTCATGATAACTTCAACAAAACCAAAACAGTCTACCTAGAATGGAAGTCAAGGCATTCAGAGTTCAAGTCAAGGAATAAAACAAGTAGAACAGTGAAACACACAGTCAATTTATCTATGAAGGAAGTCAGAGCACCATTGATGAATTCTGAGTATCATAAATAAACACCACTGCAATGGAATATTGAAAAGGATGCCATCAAAACAATAAGATACAAGAACTCTTCATGAATCTTGAGTTGTCTAAGTAGAAACTTTGTATTAATCTATAAACAGTCACATACAAAACACAATATTTTTGCTAATAAAATGTCCAATCCTTAGCATTTCAAATTCTTCCTCTTTATAGATCATTTACAACATAGGATAACCTTATCCTCAACTAGATACCTCGAAATCCTACTATTTGACACCTTTTCTAACCATAAACATGGTCTTTATTACAAAATGATAGCTGCAATCCTAATGAGCAGTCCTATTTCAAATAGGACTAAAACTCTTTGAATTTACTCCTAAAAACCTTATCTAAATTTAATTACATCAAATGAAACTTTTATTTTCATGAAGTTGAATTCTGATGATGAGCTCCAACCTGTTGTGACCATAAAGTTGATGATGTTGTTCTCCTAAAACCCAGGAAACTGTCTCCTTGTTTTTTAGGCCTTTGATTTCTTTGACTCCTTGAGACATTATGAGCATTTATGAACCATGATTTATATGCCATTTGTTGTCAATAACTAAAACCATATGTCTTCAATCACTTCCCTATGCGAGTTGTGCAACATTGACTTCGAAATATCCAAAAATATTGAGAATAGACCTGCGCTACGAAAGCAACACAGTTTCATAGAAATTTTTTGTAGCGCAGCGTTTTAGCCCATTTATTTTAATATTTTGGTCTTTTCCCTTCAAGGTGGCTTTCATCTGCACTCTACATGTTTCCTCTAGAAATTTCAGGGAAAAAATCTCAAAACTTCCCCTCAAAATTGATAAGGAAAAGGGTGAAAAGGATCCTACAACAGTTTCGTAGTGCTTTTCACCCTTTGTGCACTACTGGTGCTACGAAATTGTTGTGCAAGTAGTTTTTATCAAAATTTCTTCAAAATTTACAATAAGAAGGTGCCAAAACTTAATAACATCAATATTTTATCAAAACGATCAGCAATATGAACTAAAAACATAACTTTCAACCTTCATGAAGTACCTTCTTCATTTGCAAATTATTCTTGTTTGTTTCCTGAAAATTAGGTCTTGGGACAGAGCCTGTATCTCCTCATCCATAATTTATTTTGTGAAACTGAAGGTGGTTTTTGTATACCATTTTGTCATGAATAAAAACCTCTTGTTTTTTTTGAAATACCTCTCCTGTTGTCCAGAAACTGTCTTTGAAAAACATGTGTAAAATAGGAAAACTTTATTTTTTGAAAATAGGGCTTCCAAGAAAGCCTTGTATCTCCCAATTGATAACACTTGTGAGAAACGTAAGAGAGGTTATTATATCTAGAGCTGTGATGAAGACAAACCTCTTTTAGAAGTCCAAAAAACATTTTCATTTGGCCAGAAACTGAACTTGAAGTTGACTTCTAAAAATTCATGTACAGGACATTTTAGTAATAACAGTTTCGTAATGAAATTTAATTTATCAATTTATCCCACCTCCTAATGAATTTGAGGAAAAAGAGAGAGGTTTTTGTAGTTAGTTCTGTTAGGAAGAAAAACCTCTTTCATTTTTCCTAAATTCAGTTTTAGTTTCTCAAAAACCTCCTTGGAAGTTGACTACGTAAAACCAGAAAACAGAGTTTTTGCTTCCTATTGCGCTACGAAAGTAGCAGCGCTTTCAAAGTGCATTTCCTCTTTTTTGAACTAGTGGCGCTACGAAAATAAGGTTTCTTAGCTAATTGGCTAGTTTTGATGAAAAAATTAGGGAAATGAAATGAATTATGAAATGATGAATGACTTGACATAAAAAACCTTTAAAATGGATTTGTTTAACACTAAGGAAGGTTCAAACCTAAAAATCTAACACTCCCTTTTGGTCAAATTCATGAAATGACTCCTAAGACCATATTTTGACCCATGATAAAAAACAAACTTGAAACAATGATGTTTTCAGAATTTTCGAGTGATAACAGGATACTCAAAATACTCAAATTATTGAAATACAACAAAACATGGAGGCATCCTCATCACAACAAGTAGAGAATACACATTTGGATATCAAAGAAAAATACAAGGAAATCAAGGCTAAGAATGAAGAGTTAAATAATGAGATTTATTCACAGTATCTAAAGCAAACTCCAGGAAGTCAAAACGGATTATTATTGGCTTTTGATTACACCAACAAGAAATTTCTTATGACAATACTACAACCAACAATGCCTAAGTCTACAATAGTAGTAGACTACAAGAAATTTGACTTGGAAGTACCAGTTGATAGCATTCATTCATTAGATCAAATTGAGTTTCATAAGAAGAGCTCTGAAATGCTCTATTCTACTATGACTACCAAGGCAATGAGTGCCCAGAAGCTTTAGAACACTATAATCAATTTGAGAGATCAAATCAAGATTGAAAAATCTTCTTCTCTTATCAAGGACACTAGAATCAAGTCCTTAGGAGAATTGGTAATTGAAGTAGGGTATGACCCATCAAATGTAAAGGCTACAAAAGAGATGATAAAGAAGAAAAATGCTAACATAGCATCACTTAGAAAACAATTGAAGCTTTCTCCAATAGAGCATCCACAGAAAAAAGAGATTCTGCAAGAAGAGAAATAGAAAGATGAGATGATGAGTCTCATACTTCAAATGACAACACAGATTAAATACATGGAGATAGAAATGGACAAGCTTATTGAAGAGAAAGAAACAACTAAAAATCAGAGTGTCCCTCCTACAGTTATCCCAATGGTAACTACAACAGTTCCTTCAACCTTAGCAAAAGAATTGGCACCGAAAGTACCATTGGATACAGTTGTGCCAGTGACATCTTCCACTACTTCAGCTATAGAATCATCTACATCAGTAGTGCAGCAAACATATGAAGCTAGAAATCTTATCAAAGCTATGGAAGAGATGTCCATATAGAGTAATGAGATCAAAAAGTTGAAAGAACAAATAAAAAACTTGGAAGATGCCAAGAAATTAGCCCAACTCAATGTTAACAATGAGGAGCAAAAAGCCAAAGGGGCTAGTGAATAGTTGAAGAAAGTTGAAGCGGAGTTGACATTGAAGGAACCAATGAATTTCATAAAGAATCAGTTGTGGTCCAAGATAATTGAGTCCGTCAACAATACTTGGCCTTATATTCAGGTAATTTATGAACAAAAAGACTTGCTTAAAGTAGCAAAAGAAGAAATTGTGAAAACAAAGGAAGAACTAGGTGCCAAACCTGAAGAGGCCCTAGAAATAATCAAATTTCTCAACACCAAGAACAAACAAGAATTAGATGAAATAGGCATCACTGATAGAACTGAAACAATTCTTGAAGTGAGAAAGGTGATTATAAAGAAGATTTTAAGGAAGCATCTTGAAGAGAAGTGCCAAAACATGGATTTGTCCATAACTAGATTTATGGTAAATTTTTATACTGAGGAAAAAAGGCTTGCCAAATATTCTTGTTTTAAATGATAAATTAATGAAGCAAGAGGATTACAACAAGAAAATCAGAGATTTTGCTAAATAACAGGTAAAAAAGGTAGATTGGCAAGGAGTGCTTATAGGAAATGTCTTGCACAAAAGCATTGAATATTTGTTTTATTTGCAACATGAAATAAAACATCTCTTTGTAGTTAAACCAACATTTATCAGATACACAGAGGCTGATGAAAACTACAGAAAACTTACCAAGATAAAATTTCCTGATGAATAATTTTTGCAGAAACCCACTGATTTGCTGTAAAACACAGTTTTATAGTAAAAAGGGAAGAAAAACAATTTGTTGTTTTTACACAGTAGAAACAGAAATTTACAGCAGTAAGGCAGTTAAAATAGTGGTTAAATAGTATCATATGGTAAAGTGTATCAGATGAAAAAGTATCAGATAAGATATAAAATTTCAAAACAAATTTAAAAGATCTTTTTCCAGCAAAGAAGACAACAAAGCAGCTAGCTACACCCAATCCAAAACATCATTTCTACTTTATTTGGATAAACAAGAAAGCTTGTTAAGTTGTTAAGCAGTTATCACTATATTATTGTAAAAGATATTTTATTTTCCTTAGAAAATTCCTATGAGTATTCTAGGATATTTTGTAAACATTTTTGTATAAATACTTCACTCTTTGAAGTATTATTGTGGAATAAATTGTTGAAGATTTTTATAGTCATTTTTGCTGTACCTGAAGGATTTCTTGTAGCAAGTTCAAGTAGCAGAATGGATCAAAATCATAAAGCATCATATTTCAGGATTCATGTGATGAGCCATTGAAGTGAAGTACTTTCTTCTGTCATTTTTTATCTTCTTATGTTTTACATACTTTCATAAATGTGTTCTAAATTTGAATGATAAATCAGGAGTATTATTACAGAATTTGTTAAAATCACTCTGTCTTCAAATATTTATCATTTCTAGGTTTTTTGTTGATTTCTAGAGTAGGGAACCCTTAGTTTCTCCCTCTTTCGAATGACCTACGTATTCTTCACTCCTTATCTGGATCAAAGAATCCTTGATTTCTCTTTATCCCGATTAATCCACTTCACCAATCAGCCTTCAAAGATATTTAGTGACTTGTCTATCTTGCCCTGAAAATATTTGACTTTTGATCTTGATCTAGAGTTTTCTGCTTGACACATTGACTCCTTTGCCCAATGGAAAATCAGATCTATTACTATCCATCTCTTCAAGTGACTTTTCCCACCAACCAAACCAAATCTTAAAACCAAATTTCCCTTATAACTAGCCTAAAATCAAACATTAAAAAAAAGTTAAAACTTATAGAGAGAGCCCTCTTTGAACCATAGGAAGGCTAGATCCTAGAGTTTAAAAGTAGGTTTGTGGTTACCTCTAATGTTATTTAAAATATAAATTAAAATCTCACAACTTGGGGAATCATTAGAGTGATAACATGATAAAATATTCAAGGTCTTAAATTTAGTTGTCTAGAGGAAAAGGGAATTCAAGAACCTTATGTGGTTTGGACATGTTTAAGAGAAGAAAGGAATATAGTTCCCATGTTGGCTCCTTCCAGGTTAACAGACCTAATGCCTTGCTTGGGAGTCCAAAGGACAACGAGACTTAGGATGTCACTATAATAATCAATGGAAGAGCACTCAAACTTAATCAAATTTATCCCCTACGCAACACTATGCTATCTAGTGGATAACAATGAAGGATAGCTAGAACAAGTTTTAAACCTCTATATAATTCCTTACTATAAATCACTTTATTTTTAAATTAAAGATGCTCTAAGAAAGAAAAGTGTATCATGTAGTTGTTTAATCCCAATATCTGTTTCAAAAAACCATACACATTATTTTGGTGAAATTAAGATAACATTTATAACAAACAGAACAAAGTATAATAAGGTAAATATACAAAAAAAGTATATAAATGCCAAAATCCATGGTTTTCTCTATTATAAAAGAATCTATGTAAATGTATATCTTAGCGCACAGGCCTATCTCATGATAAAAATAACTAGTGTACCATATTTATGTAGGGTTCATAGAAATAATGTTATGAATTCATATACCAATGAAATAAGAGATACGATCACAAATATAGTTATATGATATATCATAGTAGAACACCTAAATATGATTTAAAAGGTAAATGTTACTGTAATGATTTCAAATACCTTGCAGGTCAGATGTAGTTAGGACATAACCATTCAACTCAGATTTAAAGCTACATGACACTTTAAGCTCCTTTTTTGTGTTAATTATAAAATATACAACTTATAAGAGGTCATAGAGATCCTATATACAAAGGAGAAGGTATCACCAACATAAAAAGGGAACATTGAAAAATAATCAATGGCACTCCTGCCTTTCCACTCGAATCACAATCCAGGTATCATAAACTAAGGCACATGAAACTATACATTTCCATATCTACACACATCTAGTCATGCATCCAATAAATACTTCAAAGAAAATAGAACAATGAATCCTCATGTTATTCAAATTGGTTAGACTCAAATCTAAGAAATAAGGAATGAAGCAACTTACCACACATGACACACCTCTGAATCAAACTATTAATATTCATATCTACACATCATAGCACAAAATAAACAAGAAAGGGAGAGAAACAAGCTAGGTTGGTGGGCCCAAGCAAACCAACTCGCTTCCTCTAGAAATCTAAATAATAGAACTTAGAGGAATCATGAACAACAAGTAGAGAAACCTAGAATCAACCTCATATTAAAATGTCTAAAGTCTGTTACATGGAGCACATAGATACAAAATGAACAAGTGGCTTTTTGGAACAATCCAGAAACTCAAAACAATAACATAACAATATACATGAACCACTAGCTTGACCTAGTGCCATAGCTAGGTTTAGATAATGTCTAAAATATAATAGGAGGCTAAAATAAGCCATAAAAATTGAAAAACAGAACATATGGAAATCACAATAGTCAACTATATGGATAGAATTGGTAGCGTTAATTTTCCCAAACTATAATAAACCTGAACTATTCTAGAGAAGACTTAAAGAGAGGTTCCTAGAATTTGAATCATGATCATTGAGCAGCCAAATGGAATACCAACTCAGGCACCATCATTGACCTCGCTTGCATTTATGGAATGATAGATTTTCGAAATGACCTTCCTTCATGAGCGCACATGGTGAATTCTTGTTGGAGACAACATGTATGTTCCCACCTACACCAATTGCAGGATCATAAATGGTGTACAAGACCTATATACTCTTGTTAGCAACACTTAAATAAATATTAAGCTTTAATAACATGGTTAAACCATAAAATCTTGGCATAAATTATAAATTTACAATATAAACTTAAAAGAAATGTCTAGGTCAACATGGTAATCCACTATTATATGTAAAAGGATATAGGGATACAAAATGAGGGGTTCAAAGGAGGTGAAATGAGTGGAAAAATGGGAATTGTGATAGTAAAAACATCATCAATATTCAACCCAACATCTCCCACAACTCCACAGGTTTGTGTGTCCTCACGTGAACAGGAAAGGCTACATACCATACTGTGACCACTCCTATATAAAACTGAACAAAATTGAAGGCTCCACATTTTTATCTTCTAATATTAATATTTATCCTTGAAATAATGGCTTTCTATACCTCCTTCAACTTCCTATCAACTTTATATTTTAGTCCTCAAAATAGAAAACATGTATACACGATTTCCTAAGAATACTAGTGTTGTTCTTATTTTCACCTTTGAGGTTTTCAAGATCTTTGCGAAGTTCCTCATTCCTTTCCTTCAAAATTACATTCTCAAATTTAATATATCTATCAATGGTTTTGTATTCCTTAATTTTCTCCTTTAAATTCTTAATTTTCTTCCCCTTTTCTTTCAATTTTTTATCTATAAGTTTAGGATGAACTAGTTTCTAAAGATCTACTATAGGTTCCAGGTCATGCTCAACCACACTCGTAGATGAAACGACTTCAGAAATTATCAATTTCCTCTTAATTTTTTTAGAAATAGTCAGATTCCAAAAGGTATAACATTTGTTATTGGCCATGGGCTTCTTTGAAATTTTACATTCATCTAAAACCTTCCTCATCATATCCACATTGTCAAATTTTTTTTAGTTTTATTTTCAACAAGAGACTATAATTATTTTACAATGGAAGGACCTTGTTCATGGTCTGACTCCTCAATAGAGTGGGAAGAAAGTACCTATAATGTTTCAACCTGTGCACAATCCTTCGACACAATAGGGTGGGATTAAGAAGGTGAGCATTTAACCATAGCCATACTTCTTGTCGTTCTCCTTGTCAGCACAAAAGGTTGTGGCTTTGTCAATTTACTTTGTGGCTTTGTCAATTTTGGTTTTGTGCCTTTCCATTAAAATCCTTTGACTTATGACCCTTATTTTTCATTTATCCCTTTTTCCTGGCCATAGAGGTTTCAACTCCCTTCTCTTTTGAATCCTCCTGAGGGTTTCCAAAGTGGCTCTTAACAAGAAAATCACCCCACACCAATACCCTTCTCCTCAATTCCTCTATAACACACACCTTAATAAGACCATAATGGTAAAAATGATACCTCACTTGTGATGGGGGGCTCCGATATGCCCCCTGATGCATGTGATGCAGGATTTTATAGAGAAAATAGGGAAAAATGATGAATTTATGAGATTCAAAGTGCAATAGCATTATTATATGGTAGATAAAAGTAATAGAGTACCTTCATTAGTAGGTCATGAGTTTATGTAATATGTAAAAAAAATACTACCACTTCTCTACAATATATTTTCAAGGAGCCCCTTTCTTCCAATCTGCCTTATATCTAGGTTTTGAAATAAATCACTACCAAACTCCTTGTGTGACTTGCTAATTCTTAAACCATTTATCCCCTTGTTGTGGGAGACCCGTATCCTAACAAACAAAGTCCTATGTTACAACCATTACCAACATTCCTGTGGTAGTCATTTTACCATTGAAACCCTCAGTGAATGCTTGAGCCATAGTTGTATCAAATCCCTGAAATCGCTAATGAAATGATAGTCATTCTCTATATTCCAATATGGGGATATTGAAATTAAATTTTGGGAATCCTTCTAATTCTCTCAAAGTCCAGGGTTCCTATTTTACTGGGCCAAGCTTTCCCATTGTGACAATTTTGAGCTAGATTTCTCAGTCTTCCTTGTTATAGGTCAAATTGGGCATCATCCCCAAGACTAATCAAATAGGGTCTATCATCCCCTTATATTTCAGTTGCTACATGCCCTAAGTGAAGACATTTCATTCATGGTTTCTATTGTGAGATTTCCAAGGTTTTAAGTATATGTTATATGACCTACTGACTCACCAACGCTCACCTTCAAGGGGCTAACTACGTTCCAGTGTCAAATCCTCCATGCAAGGGCACAATGCAGTGCACTTCTCGACACTCAAGGGTGCGTTGATCACCTGGAAGTGGAATTATCATTGTTCCGGGAATATCCACATGGCCAGTGCCTTCTAGAAGAGTCCATATGTGTCAAACTTTGAATCCAAGTGTCCATCTAACACCTCTAAACTTGGAAACATGTATTTCCTATTATTAGAAAGTCATTCATTGAGAAAATACCATCAGTTCCCTATAAATTGAGCACTCATCATAGTGCTAGGAAAGGAAGTAATTTGGTAAAGTTATGTTGTTGTATTCTCATTTGATAAGAGAGTGGAAGTACTGATATGCTTCTGGAATAATGCTGGATGTGATGAGGTTGGAATGACGCTGGAGCAAGTTGACAAAAAATTGATCCATTGGTTGTAATCTTCCCCTTCTAATCTTTAATAAATATTATTGTTCATTTTCCCATACATATGTCTCTATTTCTTGTGCAATGTATTATTGAATGATGTATGTATTTCAAATCTAATCGATTTGATTTGAGTAAGATAAGTAGATATCTATATATTTCATGTTTTTTTTTGTTCTCTGTTTGTGTTTGTAGGAATTGATCTAGCGACTTGAGTTGGATTGAGAGAGACAACAACAACGATAGAAGGAGAAGGAGAAGCGATTCCATCATAAGTAGGCTTCTTTACCACTTTGTATATCTGCTTATTTTAGAGAAAGTGATAGTTATTCTTTCCTCTATTGTTCTAGGTTATAAACGCCACAATTAGGGAATTTGGTTTATCCGTAGATCACAATTCTGCATAACAAATTGGTGACTCCACTGGGAGTATCCTATCATTCCTGGTGTTTTTTGCCTATGTTTATCCTCATCAATAGCATCTACTTTTCGTTATCAGTCATTTGAATGAACAAATTGCATTAGAAGTGTGTCTAGCTGCTTGATTTTCAATCTGAGCTGATCCCAATGCACTGTTGGTCAAGACACGGTGCATTGCAATGCACTATCTCCCACTTAGGGGTGCTCTGCAACACACTATCTCCACATAGAGACTATGTTGCCCCCTCAACCAACCAAATTCCATCTAAATTTGTCATTGCTATCATTGTTAACCACTTGTTTTCTGTATTCTCAGATGTCTGATACCTCTCAAAGACCAGTAAACTTTCCTGTTCTTCCTCCTTTGAGAAGTAAATTTGTTCAATGTCTCTTTAGTGTTTTTCTTTATCATTGGAAAATAAAATTAAAATTATTTAATTTTTGCATTAGATCAATTCTGTTTTTGAAAAGGAAATTTTTATTTCATTCCTCATTTCCTGTAGGAAAATTTTAGTTCCATTCTTCATTTTCCTAAGAGAAATTGTTGTTTCATTCCTCATTTCTCATAAGAAAACACTTGTTTTATTGATTGATGCATATAGTTTCCTTTCTTTAATTCACATTAAGGGAGCTAAAAATAAAAACATGCATGTGCATATAGTGAATTGTGTGTGTTGCATAGGAACAAGTTAGGAAATCTACATTTAGTTTGTGCTCTTTGTTGTTTGCTCAAAAACTGATTGCTCTTCCCCTTAGTAGCTAGGATTTATATTGAAAAATCTAAATCGAAAAGTTTTCTTATCATTTAGTTTGCATTTTTAGGAATGTCCATTACATCACGTGGTGAACCTCAAAGAAAAACTTTTAAACAATATCAACATAAAATTTACATCAATTTACCTAAGAAAGCATTGGAACATTAACGATAAAATTTAGAAGGTCTAGGCTAGAGACATGTTCCGTCATCATTAAACATAGCATTTTTCGCTAAATTTTCTATGATACATTCCAAGTGTGATACCTCACTCCACGTATGTAAGTATATCGGAGCTCATCCATGTACCTTCGGGTATATAGTGTGATGTTCTAGTACGAAAAGCATAAGGGGGTGCTCTCACTGTGCAGTTTCACATTAGACAACACTAACACGGACTTGGGCCTCCACGTACCTTTAGGTATATTTGGGAGGACAAATTTAGGTTGCTATCCATCCATAGGTAACTGAATCAGCCTCCTTGTAACTTGTGATACACTAAACACAACATTCGGGGAGATTTCTTGCCCATACTTCTTGGTTCACCAAGAGGTATTCTGTAGTTCACAATTATTTGGTAAATTTTTTTCCTAGAATTACCCTTTTATTTTGTTTATTTTTTTTGTCACAAAATCAATCATTCATCGTGAAAGAAGAACATCCCTTTCCCCTTCGTTCAGGTAGAGTAGGCGAAGGCAACATCGTTCTACCAAAACTAGTACTATCAGTACCTCTGGTGCGACATCATCCTCACATATACTGAATTCGTCTCAAGTTTTTTCTAAAAATCCTAGTTCATCCAGTGTTGTCAAGACTGAGTCTTCACAGCTACCTATGGTCACAATCCATCCAATCAGTGAGACCATACCTCCCGAACCCAACTTTGTTCAACTGGAGGTTGATCCAGATCTTGTCATTCTTTTACTAGAACATCTAGATCCCAAAGTCGAACAACCAAAAGTTTTTCTTGTATCGGTCTCTCCATAGTCAATTGTAGCCTTTTAGTCTCCTGTATCGCACAGTCAACCACCTGAAATATAATTTGGGCTTGATGGCAAAATCCTTCCAACTGGTTTGATTTCAATTTAAGAAATACCATAAGACAAAATACCTTCAACTCCAACTCATTTTGAATCAGAGCTTTACCTTTACAAAACTTTTCCTCAATCACCTCACACTGCTTTCTTTGATCCTGTGTTAATTCGAGTTCTCGTAGATCCTATAGGGGATACATTGGGTTGTATGACCATGGCTGAGTTAACATATCCTGCTGTACCATCTGTTACAGTTGCAAAAACACCTACTCTTGCTACCCCATCGATGTTCACCACATCACCAGAGTCACATTTATATGGTGGCTCTTCTGTCCCACCTTGTTACTAATATTTATCTAGAACCTTCTTTGGTGCATCCTCAAACCCATGGACTTCACCAATGTCATGATCTGGTATTCTATCTGGTACATATCTAATGAGTATGGAATGGCTTGATCCTTTATATACATATTCAGTGAAATATCAAGCTGGTCCAACTGGGTATATTCCATCCAATACAATTTCAACTAGACTCTTAGCATTTTGAGAAAAATATATTCCTTCTTATTATACTCCTCATGCTAGGGGGCAACCTATGGTCACCCATTTTGACAGTACTCTGTTGTTACATGTTCATCCTAATGTAGGAATGATTGTTTTTCAATGGTAACTTATTCTGCATGTTCAACCACAAACGGTTCTGCAATCATATCAACCGGTTCAACTTGTTTCACCCACATCTACTCCACTTGTTAATACATCCTTACCCCTGTTACAGGCTAAAATTTTTGTACCTCAATCGTCTCAGGTGGGTCCTTCAATGCAATACCCTCAAGTATTGGGCCCTTAGACTCCAAATCCTTCGGTTGGTTTACAACAACCACTTGTATTTGGAATTATTTATTCACACGCTAGATTACCATATTATGAGATGTTGCATCCACAACCAGGTTTTACCTATCCACAACTGGGTCCAAGCTATTCTAGTCTGGGTTATAATATTGGTGGAAAAACACCTTGGCAGCCACAAGTGCAAATTCCACAACAATCATACCAACAACAAGTAGCTTACCCAGGTTTTGGTCAACATAATCCTCAAGTGTTTTCTTATCAAAAAAACCCCTCTCTGGGTTACCAAAAACAAATTCCTTATGTTGGTGCTTAAAGGCTTGTTGCCCAAGAAATTCCATCATACCCTGGTTATGCTCAACCTGACTCAAATTGACAGTTGCCCTTTGTTGCAACTTTAGAATTACTTGATTTAAACTGGCTTACCAACGATCCAATTAGCTATGCTCCTTGGTGGTCAATGATACCACATAAATTACCCTCAAATATTCCTAAGTTCAATGGAAACCTTGGGGAAGACCCGTCGACACATGTTATGACTTATCATTTGTGGTGTTCATCCAACTCCTTAAATGATGACTTCATTTGACTACGTATTTTCCAGTGTACTCTCACTGGTCCGACCGTGAAGTGGTATATTGAGTTACCATGAGCTCCATTTGATAATTTCACTGCCTTAGCCACTACCTTTCTGACCCAGTTCCAGTTACCCATATGATATGAAACTGGAATATAACTCTTGATCAATGTCAAATAAACTAATGCTACTCACATGTCTGATCATATTCATGAGTGGCGTCATCGTCGTAGAATGGTCAAGACATTTGTTCCTAATCAACTTCTTGCTGAGTGGTTCATTAAGTCCTTTCATCCATCTATCACTAAAGATGTGGCTAAGGGTGGCATCATCGCTAAAGAGAAAATCATTTCTCGTCCCCAGTACTTAGATTTGATTTACACTCAGTCTGGCACACTCTATCAAAAAATTCACAACGTGCCACGATCTAATTTTACTGTTCTTCCTCCATATAAGGACTCTCATGCCGGTGTGTAATATTCCAAAAATTTAGCCTTCATCTAAATGTAATATTATAGTTTGTTTTATCACTGGGTAGGCGAATAAGTGGGTGGGGAGACCCATAAAAACCATTTAGAAGGAATAATAACACTCCCAATGTGAAAGGAGGAAGAATAATCACGTGGATTAAGCACCTTTGGGTGTGAACAGGGGCTCGATCATGTTGATTCAGTCAACTTTGACCAAATAAATAACGCTGTCATAGAGGAGTGGTTTTTAAGATGAGACAACGCAGTTTTAGTTGAGGACAACTTGCATGAGCTTGGTGGCAAGTATGGATGGGACCCAATGTGAGGAGGATCTCATGCTATATATGGAGGGGATGGCAACCATTGTTATGCATGTTTTAGATTATTATTGATATTGGTCTATTTAGACTTTTGCTTCCTCTTGCTGTTTAGTAGGGTTGCAGTGCTGTTTAGCACAAGGGTGTTCATGGTTGGGAATAACTACCTCATCCTTAGGTAAGGAGAGGTTCTTTGAGCTTTTTTTCCTCATTTCGGCATTTTGGCCAAGTTACCTCCTTTAGCTACAGTATAGTTTCTGTTTAGAGCTGGGTTGTGTGCAACAAAGGAGGATCACATAGAGTTGTTTCTGGGCTTATTTTTCAGTGGAGAGGTAGCCTATCCATTGGAGGATCAAAAAGGAGGGCTCCTGGGCATATTTTCTCATCTTTGGCATCAAGCCAACCATCTACCATCCCTCATAGCGCGGTCACAATTCTGAACTGCATTATTTTTGGAGGCAATTGCTGGGAGGGTTCATTGAGCTCATCAGGAGGGTCTATTTCTGAGTAGAGGGATCAGCCTTCTATTTAGAAATACCATTGGAGAAGGACATCATCATTTCATATATGTCATAGCCTCATTTCATATCATATCTAGTTTGCAGTGGCACATTAACCCAAAGGTTATTTTTCACATTGTATGGTTCTTGGTATTTCTAGCAATCCTTTCCGGGTTGGCTAGAAGTCTTGTATTAGAGCCCACATCTTCTTGTCTGGGCATCTATTTTGTTTCTATCAACCATATTACATTCATGTATTTTCACAGCAGCAGCTACACTAATATAGACAGTGTTGTCACTACCTTTCGGCATTCTATACAGTTGCAACAACTCATGTGCTGATTGTTTTGATCTTTGGAGGCTTGTTACTATTGCTTGAGTGGCTTGTCCCTCATGATATTTTTGTATATTTCTGCTAATATATTAATAAAATTATAGATGCACATTAATCCCTCTCATGTCATATTTAGATTTTCCGTGTTTTACAAAATTATGTATTATATTGCTGTTATTCCCAATTTGGAATATTACAGTGGTATCAGAGCATAATCTTGGCTCAGCCTGTGCATTCAAGATGTTATGCCATTAGAAGGAGAATATTCTTCTCACAAAAAAGAGAAGTTTCATAGAATAAACAAAGGCATGACTCCATTATTTGGAGAAATGAAGGAAGAGAGGATCTCTTAGCTTCTTTTCCAAACTATGAAAAATATCAAAGAAGATCTCAAGGAGATGAAAGGGGAGAAGTGTAGCAAATTTCCAAGAGGGTTTGAAAGGAAAGAAAGCCCTAGATATTCACATGATGTGTGTGAGCATTCAACCACACATGAAGATCCAAAACGCAGTCTATTTCCCACATTCACTGCAAGATGGATGGAGGAAGAAGATGCACCAAGGGAGGAGACCTTGAGTGACTATCTTCAGGAGTATGAGTCTCAATCATGGAGATTCAAAGAGCAATTGGACTTCCAAGGGTTTTTCCAACTCAAGGAAGACAAAAGATCCAGTAATAGAAGCAAGAGAGGTAGAATATTTCTATCTAACTTTGATGGATCAACAAAGTGCATAGCCAAAGCTTGGGTGAAGGAGCTAGATTCCTATTTCCAGCTACACCAAGTTTTAGAAAAGGAGGCCATCAGAGTAGCAGTGCTGCACCTCAAAGGTATGGCCCATGATTGGTGGTTTTTTAGTTGTGCTTTCTTTAAACATGAAAATGTAAACACTTATGTTGGGTTCACTAAGAAATTAGTGAGAAGATTTGATATGAAACATTGTAAAACATCATTTGTTGAACCCAAAAACTCAAAACCTTTGCATGAGTTGGAGAGATCTATTCTACCCACTCAACTCCTTATTTCTGTTGAAGGGGATGAAAACATGCATGATGCCTTACCAAGGGAAATATCCCCACTTCTTGAAGAGCCCTCTTCTATAGATGAAGACATGGAGGTTCCTCCTTCAAGAGAAGACCAAGATCAATGGTTTGTCATTGATGATGTGGCATTCTCAAACAGTGATGAAGAGGATGAGAAAAGAAGAGCTAACAACACTATACCATCAGAAGGAGATCCATCACCACATGGAATGATGGGAGGAAGAAATTTCTTCCATTAGAGGAGCTCTTGTGTCTTTGCAAGGAGTTCCAAATGACTCAACATGTGGGAACCAAAACAAAATTCCAGAGTAACATACATCAGTTATTATGGATTGTGAATCTTAGTAGATGGGAGAAGAAGAAAGGAAGGATCAACATCAAGGGATGTTGAGAATTCACCCTTATTTATTTTGGGAGGTTTTTGCACAAAATAATGAGACTGTATTGCACAGTGAAGAGAGGGACAAATCAGTCCACTCATATATACAATCCACTTCAGATTTTTATGTCTCACTACATGGGGGCAATCCACCTGGGAGGCCACCAGATTTAGATTTGGTGAGATACATATTGCCATTGGGTTCAAAACTCTTTGATCCCAAAGAGGTGAATACTTTGGAGGGGTATATTACAATGCAAAAAGTTTGGGATAGACTCAAGGAGGAGGGAGACATCCTCCCATTTTCAGCATTACCCACTCTCACTACATATACTGCGCTGATAGAAGTTGCTACAGTGATGGAGGATGGCACCTTCATGGTGCAAGGGAGTTGCTCCATGGATTTGGAGAAACAGAGGGTACTTCCTTTGAGGAAGGAGTCCTCCATACATTGGATTATATGGAGGCCACTCATGCTTACATTGGCCAAGATTAGGAGGTTATTTTTGGTGGTAGCTTCTCATGGGTGGCCAACTTCCAAAAGTGACCACTTCTATTTGAGCATGAGCAGCTGCATGATGGGCATGGAAACAATTTGGAGGATGACTTTGGCATGAGGGATTTCAAAGAAGAGAACAACAGCATGTGGGGAGCTTCACATTTCAGATCTTCAACGCTGTCTCTTAGGAGGATTGACCCATATTGGAAATCTCAACTCTTGGTAGAGTACTCCAAGGATCTTGGTGCTTGCATGATTCTTGATGACCCGAATGGAGATGATAGTTATATGGTGGATTATGTGGTCATATATTCTTATGGTAGAGTCTTCTTGACTAAAGCTTCTGAGCTCAAGGAGAAGCTGCTACATGCAGCACATGAGGACTTCCTTTCTATGCACTTTGATGTATATCATTCTTTGATGGAGGAGTTCTCTTGGGAGGGAATCCAGCATGATATATTTTAGCATATGGAGAGATGCAAAGCCCAAATGGTGATAGAGAGGATGTCATAGCCACTTCCCTACTCATTGGGGGTAAGGGAGAATTTTCAGTTGAGCCATTTCAGCTCCTTGACCAAAGTACATAGTAGAGGAGGTACATTTTTGCATTATGATTTGCACTTCTTTACTTTATATGAGTAGCATGGTGTATTAAGGAGGGTCATTCCTTCTTATACATTATATTATGATTTAATTGAGGCAAAATGTAGCGTTAAGATTAGCTATCCTATTGGTGGTTTGTAGGGGAAGCCACATGATTCTTGGTGTGCACCATTGACACCACATTTTACATTCATGATTTCATATTATGGGATGATTGTGGCAACAAACAAGTGGCTGGAAGGGCACTTGTTATTTTTTTTTGAGGCAGGCAAGGGATGCACTGCGTTGGTTCCATGTGTGGAACTATGGTCCACTTTCCGGTTGTCATATGGCAACTTGTTTTCATTGGTCTTTGCTTCCATATGTTGCTGATATTAGTATGTTCATGGGGAACTTTTTTTGGAGAGTGGGACAAGACTTGAAGGTGCCCATTGGGAGTATGATTATCCCTAATTTACATGTTGTATGTGTTAAGGATAAACAATGGGCAGACCATGAATTCCATACTACATCTCTTTTCTTCATGTGGGAGGAGCCATTTGGAGAACTTGAGTTCTTGGAGGAGGCACTTCATGGCTGATTTGTTTGGTGGGGTAACTTGGGCCATTCTTAGAGGCCATAAGATTTCATCCCAATATCAGAAAAAACCCCATACTTACCATAAATGGAGAGAGAAACAAATTGGATGGGAATATCTAATCTCTCCATGCAGCCCCAACACATTGCATAAACAGGGGTTTGAGGAATTTTTTGATGAGCTACCTAGAATGGCTCATTTCATTTGGATGATAGCATGGGTATGGAAGAATCTCATTGGGGATGAGATTCCCTATGTTTATCATCACTCCTACCTTGAGGAGGCCATTGGAAAACAAGAAGGTTTCCACTTACACCTTCGACTTTCTCATGATGTACACCATTTGGTTTTGCATGATTGGGAGGAACCATTGGAGGGCAGATTTATTGCAGATTAAGTTGAGCTGTGGTGGGAACTATTGATGAGGAGGCCACAAGAAGAGGAAGGGAGGAATTTTTATCCACCTTTATAGTTTCTTGAGGACAAGCAAAATTTTGGAGGGGAGGACTGTAATATTCCAAAAATTTAGCCTTCATCTAAATGGAATATGATAGTTTGTTTTATGACTAGGTAGGTGAATAAGTGGGTAGGGAGACCCATAAAACCCCTTTAGAAGGAATAATAACATTCCTAATGTGAAAGGAGGAAGGATAAGAAGCTGGATTAAGCACCTTTGGGTGTGAACAAGGACTGGATCATGTTGATTCAATCAACTTTGACCAAATCAACAACGTTGTCATAGAGGAGTGGTCTTTATGATGAGACATCACAGTTTTAGTTGAGGAAAACTTGCATGAGCTTGGTGGAAAGTATGGATGGGACCCAATGTGAGGAGGCTCTCATGCTATATATGGAGGGGATGGTATCCATTGTTATGCATTTTTTAGAATATTATTGATATTGGTCTATTTAGACTTTTTCTTCCTATTGTTGTTTATCAGGGTTGCAGTGCTGTTTAGCACAAGGGTGTTCCTGGTCAGGAATCCCTACCTCATCCTTAGGGAAGGAGAGGTTCTTTGAGCTGAATTTCCTCATTCTATAATTTTGGCCAAGCTACCTCCTTCAGCTATAGCTCAATTTCTGTTTAGAGCTGGGTTCTGTTGTAGGGTGCAGCAAAGGAGGATCACATAGAGCTGTTTCTGGGCTTGTTTCTCAGTGGAGAGGTAGACTATCCATTAGAGGATCAGAAATGAGGGATCCTAGGCATATTTTCTCATATTTGGCATTAGGCCAACCATCTACCATCCCTCATAGCACAGTAACAATTCTGAACTGTGTTATTTTTGGAGGAAATTGCTGGGAGGGTTCATTGAGCTCATCAGGAGGGTTTATTTCTGAGTAGAGGGATCAACCTTCTATTTGGAAATACCATTGGAGGAGGAAATCATCATTTCAGATATTTCATAGCCTCATTTCATATCATATCTGGTTTGAAGTGGCACATTAACCCTAGGGTTATTTGTCACATTGTATGTTTCTTAGTATTTCTAACAATCCTTTCCAGGTTGGCTAGACGTCTTGTATTAGAGCCCACATCTTCTTGGATAGGAATTTATTTTGTTTCTATCAACCATATTACATTTATGTATGTTCACATAAGAAGCTACATTAATATAGACAGCACTGTCATTGCTTTCCGGCATTCTATACAGTTGCAGCAACTCATGTGCTGATTGTTTTGATCATTGGAGGCTTGTTCCTATTGCTTGAGTGGCGTGTCCCTCATGATATTTTTGTATATTTCTGCTGATATATTAATAAAATGTTGGCTTCACATTTATCCCTCTAACGTCATATTCATATTTGTTGTGTTTTACATAATTATGTATTATATTGCTGTTATTCCCAATTTGGAATATTACACGGTGATAGTATGATCGGTACTGAAAGCACACATCACTCTACTGCATCTGATCCTGCACCTTCTTCTGAAATTAATGCCATTTCATTTGACAAAGGAAAAAGTGACAAGAAACCTGGAAGTAAGAAAAAGGGGAAAGCAAAGAAAAAACAAAATTCTACCCCATAGGAAAAATTATCTGATCAACAAACTAGAAATCAGAAACCTCATTACCCTTGCATAGTCTGTAATTAGGAGCACCTTTTTTGAGACTGTCCTCACCGCGTCAAAGTCTCAAAATTGATTAATACCTCACATGCATCCTCTCTATTGATAGATCCATTTTTGAATCCATACACTAATTTGGTTGCTATGGATACAACTTCTAGTTCCCAAGTGATTATGCTATCTATCATGAAGCCAACAACTTATTTTTTGGTGTCAACATGTAATAAATATTACGGTATTTAGACTACTGATCAACCTACTACCTCGACCACAAATTCATCTATGGTATTTATTCAGACAACTACTATTCCTGAGTTAACAATACAACCACCAAATGGAGTCGTCCATAAATCAACATTTAATCCTCAAGCCCAAGATACTCAAAATTATGATATCGTTGAAGATTTTTCTCAATCCCCTTCAGCTATGTTGATGCTTGAGGTACTTCAAAACTATCCCACCCAGAAACAGACTTTGTTATCGGTGATTGGTGGAATTGATCCGACAGATTCCAATCTTGTAGTCTTTAATCATATGGGCTATGTGTCGGAATTACCATCAAAATAGGCATTCTCCATCCAAGTAAATGTTCTCAATCACCTCATTCATCGTACTATTATTGATAAGGGAGCATCTACATGTATTATTTCTCTAAACTTTTGAAATTCACTTGGCTCGCCGCGCCTATCTCAATCATCTATGATGTTGAAAGCTTTTGACAGTCATACATATAAGCCTTGTGGTATCATCAATAACCTGCACGTCAAACTAGGTGTCAAAATAGTAAATGTTGAAGTTGAGGTCGTTGATGGACCCCTTGAATACAACATTTTACTTAGAAAGCCATGGGTGTATGATATGAATGTGATCGTCTCTACATATTTTAGAATGATCGCCTTTCCTCATAACACAGTCATCAACCAACTCTCCTTCTTTGCCTCGAGTTCCTCGGTAACTAGAAGCATTCCATTAGTTCACAAACCCCAACTAGCACTTCGAAACATTGGTGTGGGAATATTAAAGGATTTTTTCCTGATGGGAACCTTTGCATTACTGCTACCTACGACGTTGGCAAAAATTGCAAGTATAGAGACTTGCGACATGATATCTTCCACTCCATATGGTGTAAGGAAGATTACAGGTGATTCTAAAGTTGTTACATTGGATGAATTTCTGTCGCCCAACCCAATTGAGCTAGCATAGAAATAAATCTAAATGGCTTGGGCGACGTATCTGAAATCATCGTCGCCGATCGTTTGGGTCGATTGTTAATTATATTTGGGTACTCCATCTGATCCTTTTTCATCCACATTCTTGACTGATGAAAGCATTATGGAATCGAAGATGCCAGAAGGAGAAAAATGGGAAGATCATCATCATCATTCCCATTTTTAGGATTATGAAGAATATAATCTTATTGAACTATATCACCCATCAATCAAAACATTATTTTCAAATTCTTTTGCCATTAATGCAGTCGAATCCAAGTGAAACTTATAAAATATTGAAGAAACCATTTCTATCGATATTTTGACCAAACCTTGTGTTGTAGAAAACATTCATGTCGGTGTGTATTGTGCTTCATTAGATCTTGAAACTTATCTCTCTCTCTTTTTCATGAATTTTGTGATATATTTTCTTGATATTACGTGGAAATTCTACATATAGATACTAGTATCATTGAACACACCATTACAATGTACCATGATGTCAGACTGGTACATCAATGTATTCATCCTATTCATCCGAAGAAGGATGCTTCCATTAAGAAGAAGTTGAAATTTTTTTTGTGTTGGTTTCATTTACCATGTTCTGCTTACTAATTGGGTTTCCAATATTGTTCCTCTCATGAAGAAACAAGGGACAATCAGAGTGTGCGTCGATTATCAGGATGTCAATCATGCTTGTCCAAAAGACAACTATCCTACTCCGTTTATCAACCAGATTATTGACAATTGTTCTAGATGTGAAATATTTTCGTTCATGGATGGATTTTCTGGCTGCAATGAAATCAATATCCACCCAGAGGAACAATATAAGACAACATTCATGTATCCCTCGGGCACATTCACTTATTGGAAACTCCCATTTGGTTTAAAAAATGTTGAGGCAACATTTTAGGGAGCAATGGATTATGTTTTCAATGACATCAAACACATTGTTCAACCTTATCTAGAAAATTTACCCATGCATTCACGAAACTAGACTGATCACTCGATGAATTTGAGAGCTATCTTTCTACGTTGCCAACACTAAAAAATACGCCTCAATCCACATAAATATGTGTCTTGTGTTGGTCTTAGTCATTTTCTAGGATCTGTAGTCTCAAAAGAAGGAATTCGAATCAACCCACTGAAGGTCCAGGTCATTCTTGATTTTCCTGCACCATCAAATTTTCTTCAGTTAGAGAAACTTCAAGGAAAGCCTAACTTCCAAAGAAGGTTCATACCCAACTACACTGAAATGGCTAAAGGATTTACTCATCTCTTGAAAAATGGGATTCCCTTCCATTGGGATAAGGTTTCACAAGTTTATTTTGATGTTGTCAAGGATACACTTGTTCAGGCGTCATTAATGTATCCCCCCAATTATCAGAGTGATTATTTCTTATATATCACCACGGCTGATATGACCATTGCTATGATATTGGTCTAAGAAGAATATGGGATAGAACATCCAATATATTATTTGATTCATAATCTCAATGATACAGAAGTGAAGTATTCATACGTCAAAAAGCTCGCCTTGGCAGCTGTTCAAGCTATCCAAAGATTTCGCCATTATATCCTGTTCTGGAAGACCATTGTCATTTCGAATTTTAACCCCATGAATTACATTCTGTCATGTCAATTCCTAGGGGAAAAATATTTAAAATGGATTGTCATTTTGCAGGAATTTGATTTTGAATTCATCAAATCCAAGTCAAAGAATTCTTTAGTTTTGGTTGAGATTCTCTGTGACCTTCCCTCTGATAGTAATGCTACTACATTGGAACCATCAATTCCTGATGAGACTCTATTTCTGATCGGGTCATATGATCCTTGGTATGGGGATTTTATCAATTATCTACAAACCTAGAATTTTTGTCCCAATACCTCTCACTCTCAACAGTGGCGTATTCGATACCAAGCCAAATATTATCTAATCATTGGCGATACACTTTATTGTCATGGTTTTGATACAATTTTAAGGAGGTGCCTTAGTCATGAGGAGGATGAAAAGGTTCTAAATTATTTTCATGTTGGGGCTTATGGTGGACACTTATCTGGATACGTTACCGTGCAGAAGATACTCCACGCCGGTTACTTTTGGCCTACCATATTTCGTGACTGCATCCTTGTGGTCAGAAGTTGTCATGCATGCCAGATATTTGATCATAAAATTCACAAACCACCAGCGCCGATGCATCTTGCTATCGCTATGGGACCATTTTCAAAATGGGGCATTACCTTCATGACCTACAAACCATCATTCATTTGGGGGGGGCATGGTTATCTTATTTTCATAGTAAACTACTTTACCAAGTGGGCCGAAGTGATGCCTACATTCAATAACACAAGAAAAACAACTACATTATTCTTTTTCAATCATGTCATCTCACAGTTTGGTGTTCCATAGGCTATAGTATCATGGTAAGCATTTTCTTAATCACAAGATGAATGAGTTGACTGCCAAATTAGGACTGTCGCACGATAGTTCTACTCATGATTATCCAAAATCCAATGGAAAAGTTGAGGCTATTAATGATATTCTTAAACAAATGCTTCAACGAATGATAGGAGTTCATAAAAGAAATTGGAATTTGATCTTGTACTTGGCTTTGTGGGTATACTGAACCTCAGTGAGAAATTCAACCAGATTTACCCCTTTTTAATTGGTGTATGGTTTGGAAGCTATATTCCCTATCCAATGTGAAATACCATCATTAAAACTCGTCGTTGACTTTTTACCTAACACCTTTACTGAAGAAGTGCATATTTTTAACCTCATCCATCTTGATGAAACACGCTATGAAGGCACATTGTCCAACGAAGCACATAAGAGACATATAAAGGCGCAATACAACCAACATGTCCAGCCTCGCATCTTCTCAGAGGGTGACCTGGTCTTACTTTATGATCAGGAAGCTGATGTAATAGGTAAAAGGAAATTTGAGTCATTATGGCATGGCCCCTATATTGCCAAAGGAGTTCTTGCTAAGGGCGCCTATGAGTTGGTAGATTATGATGGAATTCCATTGGTGCAACCCCGAAATGGGTTGTACTTGAAACATTACTATGCTTAAACATAAGCAGAGTAAACTGTTGTATTATATTTTATATATTATTTTGATTTTCATCTACTGTCTTAGTTTGTTTTTTAGAGTTTTCTTGAAGTTAGTAATCTGCTTTACATTTCATCGCAGAGGTCTAAACCTTTGGAACATTCGTTGGGTATGTTGATGGTGTTAGTCATAGTACGCAAAATCTATCCTTTGCAGCATGGGCCATTTTTCCTCCGAGCAACGAGTTAGTGAGTTTTCAAGGGAATTGTATCAGTCAATATACAAACAATATCGTTGAGTATAGCGTGTTGATCAAACTTCTCTCTGGTGCTATTTCATTTGGTATTAACCACATCATCATTAGGTTAGACTCACAACTTGTTGTACTGCAACTTACTAATTTTTATACTGTTAGAAATCCAACACTGCATCGTATGTTCCTAAGTGTTCTACTTTTGGAAAGACATTTTGATTTCATTCAATATCAACACATTTCCAGAAACTTGAACACATTAACTGATTCCTTAATGAATTATGTTATAAAAAAACATTTGCAACACATGTAAAGATACATTTTCAATTCACATATGATAACTGAATAGCATTGCGCAATAAACATAGGAAAAAATTGAAAAAAAATAGATAGATAGTTATAGTTTTTTACAAAATTTGTGCCCAATACACATTGGTCATTTGACTTGAAAATGTATGAAAGATGTCAAAAGTAAACTAGTGATGCTCGTGATAATGAGCTACTAATCTAGCTATCCTACGCAATAACCGCATCCAACGGTTAGGAATGCCAATATTATGGCACGATCTGGAAATCCAGAATCTCTCGAGTCAATCCCTCTATGTGCTACTATAGTTCAACAAGAGTCTCGGTTATATCTAGATCCCGATGGCCTTCTCTGGTGGCTCCTATGCTCTTTGCTCTTGCTGACTTACTGGTCCAACTCGACCAACATCTGCATACATCAAAACTTTATTTTAGTCTTGGGAAACATAAAAATAAAAAAAACATGTATAAACCTTAGAAAAATAAAAAAACATGGTCAAAACATTCTTACCAATTGCACCCCATTGAGCGCCTTCTATTAGAATCAAGTCTGGATCTACTCGGACACCTACACCTGCATATGCATAATCATCGATGGCAATCATCTATCATCTAAACTAGGCTAAGAATGCAGTAGAGAATATGATGGTCAATTGACGAGCATGTTTAGCCATCAATTTTACCCATCTCTGTATCTGTGGATCTCTAGGGCTGGATATAGCCAGTGTAACATGCTAGGGCTGCATCAATGGAATCGGCTCTAAGGTGAAGGATATCAGGATCAAGCCATAGTTAAAATTATTCTTCCTTCCTCCCTTTTCCTTAGTCAGCTGTTCTTTCATCTGGAAGAGGAAAAATTCAGCCTAGTTATATACTGATGATTCTAAGCACTCTAGTGCATACTGCATGTATGATCTGTTTTCCACATGTAGTGTAGTGGAACCGTTAAGCTTTGCGATAGTGAATAGGATGGTCCTCAAAGGCAAATCATGTACATCACAGATGTTTATTTTCCGATCCTTACTAGGTTCAGTACTTGGATTGCAATAATGCAATATGTAATCTCTCACCAGCTGTCCTCCAAGATTAGACCCTGAAAGAGAAATGGACAGACCTCGCCTCGATAATCCCATGAGAAAATAAATTTCCTCCACTAATATTGGGACCACTTTTTCCCCAATGTGAAAAGCTAGTATCTTTGGATCCCATGAACGAACAAGGAAATCCAATAGTTCCCTTTGTTGCGTCATACCCAACAATCTGAAGTACTTTAGAAACCCGCACTCTCTGAGGACTCTTACCATACCTAAATCATTTAAGGAAATCATGTTGTGTTCTTCATGTTCTCTTTCCCACCATGTAATCGTCATTTTAATCCGATGAAAACCTGAAACACAGTCATAAGACTCATTAGGATCCATTTCATGCAAAAAACTTGGGAAAATTTGGGCACACAGCAAGAAACGAAAATGGAAATTGTGCCCAATGCACCCCTCCGTCTATAATTTATTTACCCTAAGGGGATCAAAACCCTAAAAATTTGCAACGAAATGAAACATAAATGCTACTGAAGGAAAGATAAGGTTCATAGCTCCAACCTATATCGATTGGCGAGGAAAATTGTCCACAGAATCTATTGCTATCAACTGCTAAATTTCTAGGGAAAAAACTGGTTCAAAGCTCCTATTTCTCAAATGGTAACTTTCAAATGGTAAAAATGAATGGTAAAAACTGTTTTAATTAGTCAATTTGATTATTTAAAATCATATTTAATGCTGTGAGTATGGTTTTTATTCATTTTTTTCTATGGAACAGGTATTTTTAATCTGTTTGATGGTGTTCTGAATAGTTTTTACAGCTGATACAACATATTAGTCATGAAAACTTTTTCAAGAATTATTTAACAACAAAGCATACTTTTATCTTGATTTTTTTAGCATTGATAAAAATGAAAAAGGACATGAAGTGCACTTTTATCTCTTTTTCAAGCTTCAATAACAACAAAAAAGGAACCCCTGGAGTCTTCCTTTAGCTCTTTTTAGACTTTGATAATATGAAAAGATTGTCGAGCACTTTTATTTTGGAGCTCGTAAAAGTAAATGAAACGACATCTACTTAGTATAAGTTTAACCATTTTCCAGACTGAGATAGATTATTTACGAAAAAGGAAAATCTTAGTCGAACATGGCTAAGTCATTTTCTCAGGTATCATTTTACACTTTTTCAAACTTGAGCAACAAATTTATGAAAAGTGACTTCTGGAGTTTTCTTTTTTACTCCTTTTCAAACTCTCTAAACATGAAAAAGGATCGGGTTGTCACTGTCGTTAGGCTCGTTAAAACATAAAATAGTGATGAGCTTGTCAATCATGGAAAGAATCGAGTTTCATTTATCGCTAGACTCGTTAAATTATTAAATATCGATGCATTCGCCCAAAGGGCTGAATGATAGATCAGACATAAGTTATCCTCCTCAATCTTGTTAAAAAATAAAGAGGTACTAGTCGAAAAATGACCAGGAAAAATTTGGGAAAGCGAATAGAAAACTTTATGGTAGTAGGTCACTCTGAACATGACACTTTCACTCCATAATCATGAATTTTTGGTTGGGTAATCTTCTCGATGGTTCATTCATACCTATGGTTCATCATACCTTCACTTTGGTTTAGGGTTAATGATGCCAACTCATTTGCGTGTCATCGATATGTTCAAGATAAGTCATCTAGTGAATCCTCATCCTTTTGCAATACTCATCAACCTTCATTTTCAAGACAATCATCCCTGAACATTACTATATCAAGTCACATTTTGTCTCTGAAATTAGTAACTCCTGTTTCGCGATAAATTTTCTTCCTGTCGACATCAACTCATCATCCAAGAAGTTTACTTAGAAACATCTCCAAGTACCCTAAGGATTGTTACATCATCGAAAAGATTCTCGCTTCTGGACCTTTGACCAAAATATTTTGTTTAGCGTTCGACATCAAATCATCTATTCACGCCTTACAAACTGTACTGTAGTACCTTGAGAGCCATTAACATCAATGGTGGTTCTCTCATGTTTGTTAACAACTCACATCATTGGTTGGTAATCAAATGATGTATTCCCATGTTCGACTACAAATCATATATTCGCATGGATATACTTGTACCTGAATGAATGAGTGAACGAGATAAGAAGACCCCAGATCTAGTTTCATCCCTCTGGGCTATGATTTTAGGATTGTTGTACAGATCATTTATATGATGACTTTACATACATATCGTCATCCAAACATGGGCCTATATATATATATATAAGCGTGTCTGTATTGGGCAACATTCCAATGTAGATGATTTTATTAACTATGTACATGTTATTAGATAGTTTATGTGCCGAGAATGGGAATGCATCCATTAGAAATTCATGATCAAGATGAAATATATCATGATGTAATGTATTTTAAGATTGATGCAGGTCACAGTCCACTTTAGTTCTGGCTCATCAAATCGTAAAGCATCTCATCCAAATAATATTATTATTTTGACTTCATGCTTTAGGGGGCAGTTGTTATAGGTAAATTTGGGCATCATCCCCCAAGAACTGGTCAAACTGGACATCATCCCTAGGACTAATCAGATAGGGTTTATCATCCTCTCATATTTCAGTTGCTACATGCCCTAAGTGAAGACATTTCATTCATGGATTCTATTATGAGATTTCCAAGGTTTTAAGTATATGTTATATGACTTACTAACTCACCAACACTCACTTGCAAGGGACTAACCGTGTTTCAGTGCCAAACCCTCCATGCAAGGGTGCACTGTAGTGCACTTCCTGACACTGAAGGGTGCATTGGTCACTCAGGAGTGGAATTCTCATTGTTCTAGGAATCTCCACATGGCCATTTCCTTCTAGAAGAGTCCATATGTTTCAAACTTTGAATCCAAGTGTCCATATAACACCTTTCAACTTGGAAACATGTCTTGACTATTACTACAAAGTCATTCATTGAGAAAATACCATCAGTTTCCCTATAAATTGAGCACTTAACCTAGTTCTAGGAAAGGAAGAAATTTGGTAAAGTTATGCTATTGGATTCTCATTTTATAAGAGAGTGAAATTAATGATATGTTGCTGGGATAATGCTGGATGTGATGAGGCTGGAATGAAGATGGAGCAAGTTAACAACAAATCGGTCTATTGGTTGTAATATTTCCCCTCTACTCTTTGATAAATATTTATGTTCATTTTCCCATACATATGTCTCCATTTCTTGTGCAATGTATTCTTGAATGATGTATGTATTTCAGATATAATCGATTTGATTTGAGTAATGTAAGTAGATATCTGTATATTGCATGTTGCTTTTTGTTCTCTGTTTGTGTTTGCAGGAATCGATCTACTGACTTGAGTTGGATTGAGAGTGATGATGACAACGATAGAAGGAGAAGGAGAAGAAATTCCATCACAAGTAGTCTCCTTTACCATTCTGTATATTTGCTTATTTTAGAGAAAGTGATAGTTATTATTTCCTCTATTATTGTAAGTGACAAACACCATACTTAGGGAATTTGGTTTATCTGTAGATCACAATTCCGCATAACATTCCTCACACAAGAAAAGGGAAATTTCGATAAGATATAAAGTCAATGTTCAAATGATATAAGGGAATTAGGGGAATTTTGAGGTCTAAAATGGGCCTCCTAACGAAATTATAAAATAATAGTGGAAATAACAAAATAATATTAGATTACATCATCAAATTTTATATGGAAAAAAAGAAAAAACTACTTTTTCAAATCGTATTTTCAACTTATCTCCCTACGTGTTTACTCAAATATCAAGCGGGAACACTTTTTGGATGCTTAATTTGATTCCTAATCCAAGAAATACCCATGTTGCACACTTTCGATGGACTCTGCTACACAAAAACAAGAAATACATGAAAAAACGTGTTTGCAATCACATTTTTTCACGTGTTTCTCATTTTTCATGTAGAAGGGTCCATCAAAAGTATGCAACACGGGTACTCCTTGAATGAGGAATTAAATTTTGCATATATAAAGTACTTCCACTCAAAATTTGAGTAAAACCTTAGGGAGATAAGTTGAAAATACAAGTCGAAAAAGTAGTTTTATTATTTTATTATTTTTTAATCTTTTTACGTTTTTACCCCAAAAATTGTGAATCATCCCCCATGGTTGGCATCATCATCTTGAATCCTATTGGTTCTTATAAAGTTTATTTGGGTTGTACATTTTTCTGAGGAGGCCCATTTTAGACCTCAAAAGTTCTCTAATGGACAAAAGTGTACCGAGAAGGAGATAATAAGGGTGGGAAATTAGGATAATTGAGTGTGCATATTCAAACAAGGATCAATAAGTGTCATTTAATAATTTCACTCGATCTTTCTGTGGGGTGATTATGATTTGGAAGGTAGTGGTAATGAATCCACTACCCTGCAAGTTCAAGGACTCACAACAATGATTATAACAAATGGAGGGTAATGTGCGTAGAAATATTGACATATCATTAGGTTGATCAATTATTAGCCAATAACTTCTAATAGTTCACACATGTTATAAAACTTATATTAAATCAATTTTACCCTCATTACCAAAGGTTCCAATAAGATGAATCGAATAAAATTTGATTGGATCTGTAACCTTGACAACCTCGACCTAGTTACAATGTTATGGGGATCGAGATGGAAAATCTCAGGTGGGTGACGACCCCTCCTTTCGCAACATCGTCACAGGGAAAACTCCTCCCCACAGTTCATGCCTACAACCAGGTAACGCACTAACTGCTCCGTCCACCAGCTCTTCGTCCATGGAGGCAGTGCAGAAGTGGGCAGTCGATCAAGTCCAATCAAACAAGGATGGAAATATGATTGAGGGGCCAAATGGGATGTGTGGGCCATCAAAAAAGGTCAAACCCATCTAGAAATCCGAGTGGAAAATATTGGTGCTATGATTGAGCACATGAAGGAATACACTCTGATAGGGAAATTTGTAGGGCCATGGCCTTCGTAAAGGGTTTTAATAAGCTGGATAAGGAGAAATTGGTGCCTAAAGGGAGATGTAGAGTTCAATCTTAGGCCAAAAGGAATTTTTACTATCATATTTAATGATATAAAGGAAAAAGATGCAATATTTCATGGAGGCCCTTACTTCATGAATGTTACAGGTCTTTTATTGAAACCTTGGTTACCTAGATTTAACCCTGAAAAAAGAATATTTCTCAACCCTTCCAATGTGGATTTGCTTATATTCATTGTCATAGGAGTACTGGGATGTAGAGATTCTAGCTAATATTTGAAAAAAAGTAGGAGATCGCGTAATGTTGTCAGAAACCACAAAGGCAGGTCACTACACTTTGTAAGCACATCTATGTGTTTACATGGATCTCATTAAGCCTTTGCTAGAAAGAATCTTACTAAGTTGTGAGGACATCAACTGGGAAAATACCATTGATTACGAAAAAATACATTGCCGATGAAGACAATTCAGTGAACATGGCCATTTATATAGATATTGTTTGGTCATCCTATAAAAACAGAAGAAACAAGAAAATCTGCACCTAGATCAAGCGAAAACCTCAACAGGGTTTACTCCAGTTAATAATAGGAAAATAACAGTACGCATGAGGGGAGGAAATAACAAGGATAAAGAACAATAATAACATAACCATTTTGGAATTCTCTAGAATCTTCAAAGGACAACCCTCAAGCCCCAATAGAAGAGGAGAATTAGTCAAAGAAAGATGCAAACAAGGGGAAAACTACTAATGAGGAGGGAAACACAAACATAGAGCACCAACACATGGTTGAGGATGATAACTCAATGAAAGACGCAGAAGCCAAAACCCCATTAGAGGAAGAGGACATCATGGATCTGAAACTTCTTGAAGTAAACTTTTAGCAGATAGCATAGGACTAGGAATCTAAGGACCCAAACTCACTCTCGTAGGATCAAGTGAAACTCGTAGAAAGGGCATACATGAAACATCAAGACCTTTTGTTAAAATGATTCAAAAATCAAGATAATTATTCCTCCCTCAACACAATGAGTTCAGCACAAGGAATAAAATGAAATTCTTATGTGGATCAAGTAGTTGTTCTTAAAGATTTCAGCAAAAAGGTAAGAAAATCAAATGGGAAACATCTTCAAGACCTGGGGTAATTTCTTATTGATTCAGGGAGGGTAGCTCCTTTTGATACTTGTTTTCACCCCACCCACAAATGATAAAGATAATTTATTGGAATATTCCGGGCCTCAATGGAAAAATAAAAAGTAGGCTCCTCAGAAATAAACTCGAACAAGAAAATCCAGATATCATGCTACTGCTGGAAACTAAATGTAACTTTGAAATACTGAAGAAAATACTATCCACGTTTTGGAAAAAAAATGAACTCCTAACTCATTTCACAATGGGGGCAGTGAGGGGGGGCTGGAAATTCTCTGGAATACATCCATAGTGGTTTTGAAGGACTCACTTTCTTTTCCCCGAACTCTTACTACACTCTTTAAGCTCATGGTCTCCTCCCAAGAAGTATATATTTGAAATATATATGGCCCTAATGGGCCTCAAGATAAGCGGCATATCTTGGCTAGCTTGCAATCTCTAGCCTGAATAATAGGATAATCAAACTAGATCATGGGAGGTGACTTCAACATAATTAGGCCTTTGACTGAAAAAAGGGTGGTGTCATAAGACTAGATGAAGAAGCTACTTAGTTCAATTCCTTCATAGAGGATCAAAAGTTGGTGGATATCCCAATCCTAAATGGCTCCCATACCTGGAATAATCGAAGGGGAGGGGAAAACCAAGTGGCCTGCATATTGGATCACTTCTTGGTTTCAGAATCCTGATATTCGGGAAACTTGGGTGTAGAAGAAATTATTATTCCTAGCTACAACTCTGACCACTGGCATATTAGACTCATGCTAAAATGGTCCAACAATCCCCCAAAAAAACCTCTCAGTTTGAAGTGTTATGGCTTTGAATTTTATTTTTTTACTTCAAATATGGAAAAATGCTGGTTGGAATCATCAACCATGCAAGGAGGAATATTGTTTTGCTTTCAACAAAGCCTAAAATTCATCAAGAAAAAATTGAAAGCTTGGAACATCACGAAATTTTGGAACATTCAAGAAGTAAAAAGGAATATTGAAAACAACTTGGAATAGGTGCACCAAAGAATGATTTCAGAGAAAGGAACAAAGGAGCTTAAAAATAAGGCAAAGGAACTAGCACAACAACATGGGGAAAGGCTACAACAATAGGAAATTATGTATAAGAAAAAATCAAGAATAAAATGGCAGCAAGAAGGAGAAAAATACAAAATTCTTCAATAGTTCTATGATACAATAATGTAAAATCCCCAATACTCATAATATTAAACCAAATCTGAATAATACAACAACCTATGGTATACTAGATACAATGAAAAACTTAGTTGCAACATTTCTATGTCATATCTTGTCGTGTCAGTCCATCACACCTGTATTTCTCACTAGCTGTGTGTTGGCTTGAGGGGTCCTAACCCAGGTTCAGAGTTAGCATGTAACCAACAAAACCCTCTTACTACTGCCCTTTAGGAAATGATCCGCTTGCGTAGGCCAAAGTCTCACCCAAAGTAATATGGTGGGGGGGGGGGGTGTTGGAACCAGGTTTCCACACCCTTAGAGAGAATTAGATGAAGTGGGCGTCCACAGATCTATCTTATTAGACAGACTACCTTGCACACCAGAAACCTAGGCTGACTAGCATAGGTAAACCCTGCACATGCACACATACAGAAGGTCTGAAATCCCCTTAACCGATCTAATAGATCTATGGAATGCAATATTCAACCTTTAAAGTAATAGATCTATGAAAATATCTTACGCATCAATAATATAGGCATGCAAGCAAACTAATCCCAATTACTGATAACATAAATCATACACATAAAGCACAAATCATACGCAGAAGTAAATCATAGATGCATTGGGTAAACAGAATTGCCAAACTAATTATTTATTAATCACTCTTCACAGAAACCCTTACAATTCATCAGATCTACCTGCGCCATAGTTAAAATTATTCTTTCTTCCTCCCTTTGCCTTAGTCAGCTGTTCTTTCATCTGAAAGAGGAAAAATTCAGCCTAGTTATATACTGATGATTCTAAGCACTCCAGTGCATACTGCATGTATGATCTGTTTTCCACATGTAGTGTAGCGGAACCAATAAGCTTTGTGATAGTGAATAGGATGGTCCTCAAAGGCAAATCACGTACATCACGGATGTTTATTTTCCCATCCTTACTAGGTTTAGTCCTTGGATTGCAATAATGTAATATGTAATCTCTCACCGACTGTCCTCCAAGATTAGACCCTGAAAGAGAAATGGGCAGACCTCGCCTCGATAATCCCATAAGAAAATAAATGTCCTCCACTAATATTGGGACCACTTTTTCCCCAATGTGAAAAGCCAGTATCTTTGGATCCCATGAATGAACAAGGAAATCCAATAGTTCCCTTTGTTGCTTCATACCCGAAAATTTGAAGTACTTTAGAAACCTGCACTCTCTAAGGACTCTTACCATACCCGAATCATTTAAGGAAATCATGTTGTGTTCTTCATGTTCTCTTTCCCACCATGTAATCATCATTTTGATCCGATGAAAACCTGAAACACAATCATAAGACTCATTAGGATCCATTTCATGCAAAAAACTTGGGAAAATTTGGGCACGCAGCAAGAAACAAAAATGGAAATTGTGCCCAACGCACCCCAGGTCAAGGGAAAATGTATTGCATATGCACCTGAACTTTAGTATTCAAGGGTGCATTGCCCTCCGTTTATAATTTATTTACCCTGAGGGGATAAAAAGCCTAAAAATTTGCAAGGAAATGAAACATAAATGCTACTGAAGGAAAGATAAGGTTCATAGCTCCAACCTAGATCTAACGGCGAGGAAAATTGTCCACATAATCTATTGCAATCAATTGCTAAATTTATAGGGAAAAAACTGGTTCAAAGCTCCTATTTCTCAAATGGTAAAAATGAATGGTAAAAATTGTTTTAATTAGTCAATTTGATTATTTCAAATCATATTTAATGCTGTGAGTATGTTTTTTATTCATTTTTTTCTATGAAACAGGTATTTTTAATCTGTTTGATGGTGTTCTGAACAGGTTTTACAACTGATACAACATATTAGTCATGAAAACTTTTTCAAGAATGATTTGACAACAAAGCATACTTTTATCCTTATTTTTTGAGCATTGATAAAAATGAAAAAAGACATGAAGCACACTTTTATCTCTTTTTCGAGCTTCAATAACAATGAAAAAGGAACCCCTGGGGTCTTCCTTTAGCTCTTTTTAGACTCTGATAATGTGAAAAGATTGTCGAGCACTTGTATTTTGGAGCTTGTAAAAGTAACTGAAACGGCATCTACTTAGTAAAAGTTTAACCCTTTTCCAGACTGAGATAGATTATTTACGAAAAAGGAAACCCTTAGTCGAACATGGCTAAGAGGTTTTCTCAGGTATCATTTTACACTTTTTCAAACTTGAGCGAAAAATTTACGAAAAGAGACTTCTGGAGTTTTATTTTTTACTCCTTTTCAAACTCTCTAAACATGAAAAAGGATCGGGCTATCACTGTCGTCAGGCTCGCTAAAACATAAAATAGTGATGAGCTTGTCAATCATGGCAAGAATCGAGTTTCATTTATCGCTAGACTCGTTAAATTATTAAATATCTTGCATGTCCCCTTGGGAGTTTCGGCTCCTCGCTTGGTGCCTCAAGGGGACTCCTCTTCGATGCCATTCTTTCCATCTCTGCTACCGATGTCAACTTCAGTATCCATCTCAATTTCCTTCTCTACTTCTGTTTATGCACTCTTCTCGGTTTATTTTCTGACTTCTACACCTTGACCTGTTTCTTTTGCAGCATCTGTTGTATTTTTCTCTGATGTTGAGGCTCTGACAGGCTTGGCAGAGCCTAGCTTAGTTTTCCATGATGCTGGCCAAGTCGCAATTACCTGGTCAATTTCGACCTCTATCACCATCTAAGGCAGGTTGTACCATACCCTATCCTTGTGCACACATATCTATAAGTTATTCATAAACACTTGAAATTCTACAATGGCCTTATACTTGTCATATGTAGCTAGGGACAATCGAGGGTGTGAGTGGATTTCTATGACAACCCTCCTTCGAATAAGACCCAAAAGATCTTATTTTCCATTATGCGCTTAGGGTCTGTGGAATCCCACAAGTTGGCGTAGCGCTTCCCTTCAAACATGCCAGGCTCTACGTCTGGGAGGACTGCATTCTCTGGCGTTTCCCATGCAACCAAAGCAATGAGAAGGAGCATCCATGAATAACAAAATTTCTTACCCTCCTCCTAAGCCTCTCATACATTTTCTATGAATTCATTGCAAAGAAACTGGGACCACTTGAAACTCACTCCCTTATCGCACTGCCTTGCCAGTGTGATGACATGCACGGGAAACACCTTAGACTTGCATTTGTGCATAATTTTGCAAGGCAACACTAATTTCCTGAGGTGCACCGCTAGATATGCAATTTGCTAAAACAAGAAGCCCTTGGAATCACGCCCCACCTTATACTAATTCTTCACCTTCGTAGTGACTTCCTGCTCCTGGCTCTTTCCGTAATTTTCCATGGGGTTAGGTCCCTTCTTTGATAGACTCGTAATTCGGTGGATCAGCATGGCATCGATTGAAATCCAATTTTTAATCTAAATACACCCATCTTGCACCAATGCTAGCAGCTGGCGCACATATGTATCCGTGATGGCATATCTTTCAAAGTGAGGAATCCTCAAGAAATTGAGAATTCCGGCATTACTCAACCTACGCAGCCACTACATGGGATCTACTCTTACCACTCTAGCATACATATCGCGTTCAAGGTAATACTCTCGCTCTGATTTTGGGAAGGTCTTCTCATTGGCCAGATCCCAGTCATCAAATTTCATAGATGGGGGCTTCCCAAACATATACCCTTCCAACGTGACTGCCTCAGGAATCAATGGCATCTACAGGTAGGGGCACACCACATCCAAGTCCTTCGGGGCTCTTACAAAGGGTCTCCATGGCCTTACATACTTTGGGAGCCATGATATGGGCTTGAAAAAGAGCACAACCTCCTTGGATGCAGTCATAGGTATCTTTGTTGTATCACCCATAGGAGATATGTCCATTGGCACTTGGCATGGGGATGTGATCTACACAAGGAATGTCCGCGAATTCTATGATGATCCATTAGTCACCTTAGCCTTCCCCTTGGCAGATGTTGATATGACTTCAGGGAAAACTTCATGAACTTCTTTAGAGTCGTGCTCGATAGATGTCATAATCGACACAAATATCTCTTCAGTCTGCGCATTATCAGAAGTGGGGTTGGTGGATGTCATCCTTGGCTTGAATATAACCTCAGGATTACTTTCTTTGGGCATAGGAGTCTCACGGGAAAACATAAAACACACACTAATAATCTCAGGGCACAATTCACTTGAGCAAAAAAAGAACAAAATGTGACTCACTTCCTCATTTTTATAGGCGATCCATGGTAAAAATAGTCAGAAATTCATTAATGGCACCTTATCCCCATAAAAACGGTCAAGAATCCTGTAAGATATTATCATTAATTGTAGAAAATCCACTCCATCCAATGGTAAAATAAATTTTTCAACAAGAGTTACTGTTCCAATGGCTAGTTTTTTCCGCCACACATAACCTCTGTGCTCATGTCACACCTGTCTGTGCATGGCCTCTATGTAGTGTGAAGACAATTGGATTCCCTTTCTCTAGCCATATAGTCATTTGGTAGGCACAGTGTGTTGCATAGTATTTTGTCATCGTCCCTGCAATCCCCATTCCAAAAATTAGAGTACCATTTCAGTGACCCCTGTGTATTGTCATACATTGCCATTAATGTCATTTCATCCCTTACATGTTAGGAACAAAATATCTGTTGATCATTCCTCAAGCAGATTATTAAAAACCTATGCTTTTGGTTCAATGCTGGTAGGTAGTTCTTTCCTCGTGCCCATGGTCAAATTTTCACTGAGCCTAGCGCTATGGTCACTTTGTCTCTGAAGAGCACCCATGCCGAGCTGCTTTTGGAAAGTTTTTTTAAAATAGAAATGAAGTTTCCATGATCTAACAACTTTGTGGGTGGAGTCATGGTTGTTTTTTTGACTGGATCATGTCGATTTTCTCCCTTTGGCCTATTATTTCCTACAAATGTGCAACTTCCCAAAGGGATTGACCTCTCCTCCACCTTATGTGGATAAAAAAACTCCCTCTCCTCTCCCATAAATTCTTCTTCCTCACATTGATTCAGCTAGCTTAGCAGTCAATAGATATAACTGGTGTGTTGAAGAGAGTAGAAAAGTGTCCATTGTTGTGAGAGAGAGTTGAAGCCCATCACCTCATTGAGCCTAACGATGAATGAATGCTTAGAGACATGACTAGTTGAACCCATCGGATGAGTATACAATGTCAAGGCACGCATTGTAAACTCATTTTTCATATATTACTATTACATTACTGGTTTCTGGTTCCAACTTTGTTTCCATTTATATTTGAAGTGTCTAACTCTCCTTGACCAATTGGATAGTTGTAGATGAATGTATATGTTTGTATGTTGTCAGTGTTTGTTTCATATTTGTACAGGTGTATCAACGTCGTCACCAATGGAGTGCAAGGCATGAAGACAAATATCGAGAGATCGCCACTACGTGTCATGACAAGAGCATTGGACTAAGGTAGGATATTTGTTCCAGTCCATATTTCATTTACAAACTAGGAATTTAGGAATCCAACGTGTTCCCTTGTTGCTAGACCCACCCTAGGGTGGGATTGCCTCTGTCTGCAAAGTGGATTTTCCTGCACAACAATTTGGTGAACATACTGGGGATCACTGTGCATGTCATCTCTCTTTGGTCATTTTGAAGTTTTTCTTGTTTGTCCAACTTTGGTCGTATCATCATTTCTTTGCCTTTTTTTTGTTGTTTGACTTCTTCAAGCCCTTTAACCTCTTCTTAGAGTGATAAGTCTGGTTTTTCTTAGCTGACCTTTCCTTATTCCTCTGTTTCCTTGCTCGGCACTGTTGCTTTCCTGATAGTCATGCTCATTGGTGTGAGTTTCCTTTGGCACATGCACGATTTCACCTGTTCAGTGCTGAATATAGCTAAAAAATCACGTCGATTATTGTAGGGTTGGTTTTTTAGATTTTTTGCCGAGTTTCTAGTGTGTCTTACCCTATGGATTGGGTTTTTCTCCCTAGAGTGATCCATTCGGATTGCTTATTGACTTCACTATATCGTTCATTTTTGTTTGTTGTTTCTCATCCTATTAGTGTGAATTTTTCATCCTAGGCTTCCTAGGTGTCTCAAATTGTTTTTTTGGTCAGATGTTCATTGAGTCTCTAAGCTATGTATGCGTTATTTTAGTAGTTCATCTTTCAGCCTGTTGTCTGATTTCTTGGTCTTTTCTATTGATCCCACGTGTTATAGGATTTTCCAGCTTTCATTTGGTGTTTGCTTGACTCTCCTTCCATCGCCCCAAGCATAGATCACATTACTCATTGAGTCAACTTTAGAGCCCTTTTCTTTGTGTGAATAAATGCATGCCTAGTTTTGGGTGCATGTTTGCGTTTGTTTAGAGTTGATATCCTCATGTTTTGATGATCTCATTCACAACTACTCAAAGATATTATTTGTTTTTGTAGTGTAGAATTTAATTGATCGCTTATCGCTCACAAAAAGAACAAAATTTTCATTCTTAATTTTTGTTTGAAAATGAAAAGTACTCTTTTGCATTAGTAGGTTTCTTCTTCATTGGAAAGTGAAAAACAAGAGAAGAAATTTTTTTCTTCTTCTTTGGCTGTGTTAGTAGCGTAAAGGAAAGTATCATTCTTGCATTCAATTTCTTGTTGCTTCGTTGCGAACCTCTATCCTTCACTTAGCTAGCTTTTCATCGAATTGAAATGGTGTTTATTCTCTCATATAGTTGTGCATTAGAGATTTGAGATTACATTTGGTAAGGCCTTGAAACTGAAACATAATTTCAAGATAAACCATAAAATTAAGTCAATCAACCTAAGGAAGCGTTGAAACTTAATGCTCACACTTAGAGGTCTAGGCTAGTGACTTGTTCTGACGTCATTAAACCTAGCAGTTGTCTCTCACAATATTGCATTAGACAACGCTAGTATGGACTTGTGCTCCCCATACCATCACATATATAAAGGGAGACCCTCATAGGTTGCAATCCTTTATCCATAGGAAGCTAAGTCTGCCACCTTCTAACCGTGATACATCGAACACATCATTCTAGGAGACTACCTGCACGTATGTTAAGTCCTTGGTCATTTATCTTTCATTTGATCACCAAGGTGTATATTGTAGTTCACGAGAGCTTGGTACACCCTTTTTCCTAGAGTTCCTGAGTAGTCATTTCGATCTTTCCATGACTCTTTAAAATTGAAAACATCATCGAGCACTTGTCCTTTCGAGCTCATTCAAAATGAAAGTGACTAGAGTCACCTTTTTTCCTTTTATAGACTCTTAAAACATGAAAAGGATGAGTCTCATTTCAATGTTATAAAACTAACTCTCCTTGAAATATTCCTGGTTAAAGTTTTATTCCTTGGTGATTCTTTAGGGAGAAATCGATGGCATCAATTCCTAAGTTTACCAACCAAGGAATCCCCTCGGATGGGAATCCTAGTTCTTTTCCTTCCTTTGGAAATGTTAGAGCTCCTTATATGGTGACATTATCCCTCCCGGGATTAACCATTGGTCTGCTAGTTTGGTTATTTTCAACCTCTATGTCTTTGAATACCCAAAATACTTCCTAGCCAAGATCTCCTCTGCCTAAACCGTCTCAACCTCATGTCGATCTCAAATTTGACCCCTTGTCTTTTTCATCATTTCTTTACCTCATTCTGCTTCTTCGCCTGGCGAAGGTCTAGATTCTAGTAACCAGGTGACTAAGAAGAAGAAGAATAAGTCAAAGAAGAAGAAGGGAAATAAATTAGGGGGGAAATTGGTACTCATCACCACCGATGTAGCTAATATTGAGAAGCCTCCCCCTCTGTCTCGCAGAGTCAAGTTCCCTTGAAAATTATGCAAAGGTGATAATCTTATTAGATACTTCCCTAGTATTCAAAAGGTTGTGGAGGTGTGGTCTGTTGGCCTGAATCAACCTTTGTCATCAGCCTCCGGTGATCATGTTGGTGATGAACCTTCAACTAGAGATCGTAAGACTCATAAAAAACAGGGTAAGATCAAATTTCCCTGTAGCTTATGTGAATGGATTCATCCCATTCACCTCTATCCTAGCCTAGATAAAGCCTCTAAGGTGTTGGATACCCTTTCAAATTCTGAGTCTTGTCTTCCTGTTGGTTACTGGAGTATTTCTTCGAGTCCTCGACTAGATAATCAAGTGATTAATCGAGATTCGTCTCTGGTCAATTATAATCTCTCCGAAATTCAGTCTCATGAGTCCATTCCTGACCAGTCATTGGTTGAAGAAAAGGTCAACCTGATCCCACCTAAAGTTCATCAGGTGTTTTTCATAGAGAGTGGATCTCATACCACTCAGGTTCTCTTTGTTTTCTTAGATTCCCTGGGATCGGAGGGAGATCCTCCCTTTTCCACAGTCGAGGAGGATGATTCTTCGGCTCCCATTCCTATGGTCCCCCCTCCATGTATTTTGGTCGCTTCCTTTGATTGGAGTCGATTGGCAGGATATCGTCTTCCTCCTTATGTGCCTTTTGAGATTACAGTACAGGCCTATAATATGGCTCTACCTAGCACAATCATAGACGAAGGCACATATGTTAGTATTATGTCCTCAACTACATGGAAAGATTTCGGTTCTCCGTAGCTTGTGCCCATTACCCAGAATCTGTTGGCCTTTAACAGAGGAGCGATTCAACTGTTAGGGATGCTCCCAATATTACCTATTACTTTGGGAGGAAATATTTTCTATATACACGCGATGTTTGTCCAATTCCCTTTGGATTTTAACTTACTCCTGGGGCGCGAAAATAGTAATGTCATGGGAGCTCTTGTCTCTTCCCTCTTTCGCATGATTTTTTTTCCGCATGAAGGTTGGATTGTGACCGTTGATCAACTTTCATTCATCGGTCTCAACGTGACATCTAGTCTACAATCATCCCTCAATGGTTCTTATGTACCAGTGGTGTCCTCCCCACCACAGATTAATTATGTGACTACCTGTCCCATGCCCGCATTCAGTGATAGTGGCATTATGCACCCTGTGCTAGGGGTATTGGGTCCTGACTTCTTAGATTTTTTCCTCCCATTGGATGAAATTTTTTTGGAATCCATGACTTCTCATATTCCATGATCAAGTTCATCTAAGCACAATTCTTTTCTTTTGTCAATCTCCTTAAAAAATGAAACAGACTCTTTGGAGCACAATTATTTTCTTGTGTCAAGCTCTTTAAATGATGAAACAGGTTCTTTGTAGCATAGTTCATTCTCTTGTGTCAAGCTCCTTAAAAAATGAAACAAGGTGTCATGAGGGTACTTCTCTTGTTGTGCCAACCTCGTTAAAAAATTAAACAAGTTCCTGTTCAATTCGAGTCTCTGATTAGATCTCGTAAAATCCAAATTGATTCTTTCACTTGATCTTGTGACTGAACTTTCACCCCATCCATCTGTCTACTCAGGTGAATGGATTGAAGCTTGGGGGGCATGTACCTTGAATTGAGTCACCATACTGGGGGCATGCCCACTTTTCAAGCATAGTTTATCTTTGTTTCAAGCTTGTGTAAAAATGAAACCATTTGCATTTTTGGCTTGGTGTGCTTTGTAAGCAGTTTTTCCTGCTTATTATGTCTTTTCTTACTGTGCAGATGTCTATCACTCCTTAGGTTTTTTGGAAATTTTTTTGATTATTTTATATTATTTTTCTCGGAAATGGGTTTTACGTTTGTTTCTTGTGCAACGACAGGTCCTAAAAACTGGTGATGATGAAGAAATGAGTTGTATTTTATTACTTTTTCATGTTGGAAATACTGAGAGGGGGGTGATTCAATATTTCTTTTCAATTGTTAATTATTTCTAGTTAGATTCTCCACAATTAAAGATAGAGAGGTGTATAATAATAATATTAAGGATTAATAAGAACTTCAATCCTTTTTCAAATAATTGTATACAATAGATGAGTGAGGGCAACAAACCTTTAAAGAAACATGCACCAACCTGTTGCCAAGCACCAACTTGGACTTTGATGAGGCTCCGAGCTCTAGGGCTTCGACCCTATCTTCTCAAGGCACCAACCTTGTGTTTAGGAGCTCCTACTCCAAGGACACCCATATTTTTTTTTTATCTTCTTCTAATAAAGAATGTGGATAGTACTTACTTGAATGTCATAATAATTCACTATTTAATACTTCACTGTCAAACCACCAAATGCTCTTTTGTCCAAGATCTTCTTGTACATGCATCCAACTATCATCAGTTCAAGATTTAAAGTTGACTATTCATGCCTCCACTAGTGAGCTCAGAAGAAACACTGATTTATACTTCAGGTTCACTGTTCTAGTTCTTTCACAGGATAATTTCGGAGAATGTTGTCACACACTAATCTCAGATATCTCCAAAATGAGCTAGAAGAGATACAGAATCGAAATGTGTTATAACTCTTCCATAGGTCTACTGTAATCCAAGGTCAATACCTCTTGTTTCAAGCCTTATAACAAGCCTCCTATCACAGATCTAAAATCTTCCAATTCTATAATTCGAGCTTTACTATAGTTGACACTTCAGGTGACTATTCTGAAATTCTATGGTGAGGTATAACACAAGTCACTAGTCCAGGTTTTATCACTGTCCAAACATCGAGATTTGAATTAACATAGGTGAAAGGTCTGTCACAAGTATCCAAGCTCCAAAGCTATTATGTCATAGATATACCACCACAGAAACAACCGTTAAGCAGCGATGCCGCCTGTTCGAAGCGAACCTTCATCTCTCAGTAGGGTAGAACAGACTGATGAGTATCGCAATAGTCTTGCACTATTGAGAGACTTGGGATTTCTTCAATTCCTGCAAAATTTTGACGGGCACAGCAGTGAAGTGGCCCTACAGTTTGCCAGAAGTTTAAAAAATGGCCAAGTAAAAATTGGGCCTCTAAAATTTGAGGTTACAGAAGAATTTATAGTAGCAGCGATAGGCTTGGAAAATACTGGTGAGCAGTGGTTTAAAAATTAGAAAATAGAAAGGAAGCGATGGCAGCATTTCGTCGTCGACAAGAAGATGAAGGTAGATTGGAAGAAAGGAATTTCGCACAGTGCCCTGTTGGGACAGTGGCAGGACCTCCTTTTCATCCTTCAGAAATTCGTAACCTGTGAGGGAAGGTACTCCCTGACTTTTGTGTACCATTTTAGGATGTTGCAGCATTTCGAAGCCGGCCAGCACGCCCAATGTAGGATTAATTTCCCCCATTTTTTGCTTAAGAGCTTGGAAAAAATGGCCAAGGGTGTGCGGGACGGACGGACAAACCACACCGACAAGAAGTTATATCACCATGACCTGATAATGATTTTTGTCCAGAAACAATTAGAAGTTAAAGGCATGACCTGGGAGGTGCTGTTAAAAAAGCTACATAAAAATACAGTTGCTGGAAAGGAGACAGAGGACCCCGCCAGCATAAGCAAGGGTATGAGTAAGAATGTAAAGGGGAGTCCTTCTTGCACTAGTGCAAAAAGGAAATGACCTGAAAAATCAACAGAAGAAAGGGCCCCATCTCAAAATAAGAAGATAGCTAGTGCACCTGTTGAAGAGAATCCTTCTACGACACCAGTACAGGCACAAACCCCCGAAGAAGAAAACTTGTCAGTCCTTGCGGATGCATCAAAAATTGTAGAGGTCGAAGATGACACTCTATTGGCCGATTTCATTAAAAGGGCCCAGAAAAAGAATGAAGAATCTAGTGCAAGAAAAGAACCACAGTCCCCACAGGACCTTGAATCCCCTTCTGCACCAGTGTAAGAAGAAGAAGAACTAGAAGAAGAAGAAGAACCAGAAGAAGAAGAAGAACGAGAAGAAGAAGAACAAGAAGAAGAAGAAGAACCAGAAGAAGAAGAAGAACCAGAAGAACCAGAAGAAGAAGAAGAAGAAGAGGAAGAAGTGTTTGCTGAAACCATGAGGGATATTGAGGTCCCTGAGGAAGACACAGCCCCTGTCAAGACAGAAGAAGAAGAAGATTTGGTAACTCCTGCTGCTTGGATAATTGAACTAGAGCTTCAAGTGAAAAAATTAGAACAACTCATAGCTAAAGCACACGAGGATAAAGAACAGAGTAAAGAAGAATTAACTGCGGAGATCCAGAAAAGGAAAGGAGAAGTTAGAGTTTGGAAGTACTGAGCTACGTGATGTTTCAAGCGACTTAAAAAGGTGACAAAGAAACTAAATAACATCAGAAAGAAGAATTTTGAAACATTGCAGGCTGATGTCAGTATGTCAGAGCAGGATTGAGCTGGAATGCTCAAAGTTTTGAAGGTTTTTTGCAAAGGTAAAGAGTTGTGTGAGGACACACAAGAACTTAGGGATGGGAGGATGTTAGCCCCCTAAATTTCTCTCTTTTTTCCATTTTCCCCTTCCTAAATCATAACCATTTACTGCTATTTTACCTCTTTTATGCACCCTCATCTTGCACCAGTCCAAGCACGGTGAAATATTTTGTATAAACTTTATTTTTCATATTTTTAATTCAAATTATAATTAATTAATTATTTATTACATGATTTATTAATTTTAATCACTCTTTGTAACTTATCGATATCTCCAATGTTTATTTGGTAGTTAGAGTACTTACCATGACCGCTGATCCTAGTGCAGGATCGGATCTTGCACCGTTGCCAGCACAACAAATCCTTGCTACAGATCCGAACCTCCTTGATCATCGCCTCGTTTTGAGCAGCTTCAGCCACGATAGCAAGATCTATCCAAAGGAAACTGAGACCAAATCTATGAAGGACGAAAGCTGAAGATTGGCTACGGCCAGTTTTTCTAACTGTCTAATTTTGAAGGCCGAAAAGCTAAATTCTGCGTTTGGTTATGTAATCAGTTGAATGATCTGTTTTTTCCTTTGGCCAAAGATCTATATAATGTATAATGTAAATAGGACTAGGGAGGAAGTTTTGATTGCAGAAGAGAACAGAGACATAGCTAGAGAGGCGGTAACAGGTTGCTGTATTTTGTTATTGCTTGAATCTGGGCTGGACGATGTATTAATGTATGTACTTGCCTCAGTGAATTAATAAAAGGGAGCTCCACCTCATGTTTCAAAAATTTCATTTCTGTATTTGAGCTGATGAAATGATTAAGGTACTGAGCAGCGTTTTTATTTAAAAGGGAAACACGTTGGTTAGCTAGGGCCCAACGAACCCAGCACGTTTACCCCATTTCCCGTTTTCCTGTAATTTGTGTTTACATTTCCAAGTGTGATTTAATTTTAAGCACATGCATTCCTGTTTGAGTGAAAGTGGATCTGTTGTGTGAAGTAGATAAATTTCCTTTTCCTGCAATTTCCTTTCCTGCACTTGATTTCAGATTGGTTTTCCTCTGCCTGGTCCAAGCAGGAGAAATAACCCTGCACCAGTGCATGTTGGTGTGATATCTCCTTTTTTGAAATTCTGTTTGATTGGTTTTCCCCGCCTGGTCCAAGCAGGAGAAATGAACCTGCACCAGTGCACGTTGGTGTGATGCAGCAAGCCTTCTTAGTCTACTTCACGCAATCTTCTTTCTTTCATTAAATGCTTATGACAGGATAAATGTATATTGATTGTTTCTTTATTCCTGCACTCTGTTAAGATCAGAAACATTCACTTTTTATGTGTGAAATTTGATTTAATAGTATAATAGCACTTGCAATAATTAAGCACTCATTTTAAGAATTAAATGATAAGTGCAGGAAGCTTTGATCTGGTGCAAGAACTAGTTTCTTGCCACGGGATCTGAGTGCTTTGAACCTGGAAAAGTTCAAGCCCTTTCATGAAGTAAAAATCCTCTAGTAAAAACACCATTTATACCTTCTGCATAAATCTCTGTTCCTGCACTAGTGCAAGCAGACTGTGAAAGTGCAGGACAGATTAGGGCAAGAAGGAAATCTCTAAAGGAGCAGGTTTAAGGGCCCATCTGATGAGACTGCTAAGTGTCTCTGCTAAAGAAAAACACACACTCAGTAGTTAAAAAATAATTAGCTAGAGTGATTTCCTTTTATCTTTAATTCCCTCTTGAAAATTCATTCTTCCTTGTTCCAGTCTTAGATTATTTTGATGGTTCAAGTTGCCTTTTTCTCTTTTTAATTTGATTCTGAAATATTTCCGTTAAAGAAAGTAGGGATTTATATTAAGGAAGATTCATACCATCTCTGGCATTGCCTGTGCTTCATCTCTAAGTTTACAGATCCCCCGGGTTGACAAATTAAGTGTTGAGGAGTTTGCTTAAGTGTAATTCTTGCACTCGACAAAGCGGTATAATTCACGCTCCTCTCCTCAAAATGCAGATATTTAACCAAAATCGAGGCCAAGTTGGGTTGCAGCCAATAGGCCCCCAACACTCACACATGACTCGTCCTGAGTCAATCAGTTTATTTGCCTTTGATATTTGCTACTATGCTGTTGTAGGTAGTGGTGAACTTTTGCAACACCTCTGCAATCTACTTCTCTTGACTGCAGAATTCTTCCAAAACTGCCTCCATGATTGGTCCTACATTCTTCGTCAGTGCTGCCTCTACGGACGAGCCTCAGACCTGTGTGAGCAAAATACAATATAGAATTGTGTCTTATCATTGTGTCAAAATGAGCTAGAGGTCACTTGTATTTATATCCTTCCAATGGGTCCACTTTTCTTTAGGGCCAACCTGATCCAATATGCACATGTGTGTAGGGCCGACCTAATCCAATGTACATGAGTGGGTTCATAAATTCAAAAATGAAGTTCTGCTTGTCCAAATGAGGTGATATTTAGGTCAATTTTAGTCCTCTTGAAAAGATCCATTCAATTCAATCATTATCTCCATCATGTGAGTTGTCCAAAGTGGAATTTGACTGCAGTTGCATATTTTAACAATCCCTTTCAACTAGGGATAATTCCACCTGCATCATGTCACATGTATACTGTCATCAAATCATATCCAATCTCATGTATCTCATCATATCGTATCATAATTGATCATCTCAATTCATATATTTCTACTTCTTTCTTATCTCTTTATTTTCCTTGCTCATATGTTGAACATTTTCGAATCTAGAATAATAATTTGTCATTAGAGGGGAGCCTAAGCTACCACCATCTATTCATCGGGCTACTACCCAGAATCTTTGGCAATGGGCTACTATCCAGAATATTGACGGAGAATCAAATATACAACATGCATCATCATCAGAAAGTATATCATCAGGGATCACATCTCAACCTTGAACCACATTAGGGAGCTACTACTTATCCCAGAATCTCATGGGGCAACAACTACTACAACCCCATGTCGAGCAATAGGTGATATAAGGGAGATACTACTCAACCCATCTTATTGCCTATTGATATTCCCAACAATGACCTGATTCATGTAGTATAACATCTACATCATAATCCAACTTGGGCGATATAACCCGACTTACCAAGAGGTAAGGAACACACGCCTCCAAGTGTTCTCAACCCGTTTTCCAGATGGGGAGGGACAATCCCAACAAGCCCAACTTGTGGTACGATGCCAACTGGTGTATACTATGCAAAGGCCAAGATAGGGTGAGATAATACTCCAACCCTATGGATAACAGATAGGGGTGATACCCTATTTTCCAGATTTCCCTCAACCCCGGGAGCACTCTATCTCAATTCCACATCGTGGGAGCTTATACAGTGGGGAAGATTTGGCTCAATTTCCTTGATCAATGATGCTCTCATCATACTAATATATGGTATCACCTTGTTCATCATGTAGAAATAGCAGTTGTCTTCTTTTCTTACAGGGCAAAAATTCAAGTATCATGTTAGACCATAAATAATCATATAAATCACAAAAGGATACCATATTCATCCTCCCTCTCAAGGATGTGCCAACCACAAGCCTAAGCTTGTCTCATACAACTACACTGTATCAATATATGAAATTATGTCCCAACTATATATAGTATTCTCTACCAATCGGATCCCACCCTTTGTCATCACAATGTATCCATGTCATATCTAGATCATGATCAGAAAAATCTCTAAGGAAATTCATCATCTTGCCTCACAGCTAGCCATGCTAGCAACGTCATACTCAAACTTGGTCGTACTATGGAAATATCATACAAGATATCATGGAAGATCCCATATTAAGGAAGCATCCAAATGTGCTCATCAATAATAATCTTAATTTAGCCACATATTGTAGGATGAATATCTCAGATCAAAATTGATCTTCTCATGCAAATATCTCGAAGGATGCTCAGTGGAAACTCAATGTGAATGAAGGGAATCAATCATGAATCGACTCAAGTTATAAGCACATCATATATATATATATATATATATATATATACCGATGGATGTTCAAAACGAAACATCAATGCTTCAATCAAAAGTCGGTTTCCAATTCAAGTTCAACAATATCACTTCACGACATCTTGAAATTCAATCAGAGTGTTCAAGGATAGCTTCGAAATATAGATTATCTTTTCCCAATTTCAAAAATTGATTCATCATGCCATGATTTATCATTGCGAGCTTCAAAATCCATCTCCCTCTTACTTAGATCAACAGAGGCTCATTTCCTATCAATAATAGACCATCAATCATATAAAACCAAAACCAAAATCAGAGTCATACCTTGGAACACTTTTTAAGTAGAGGTTTGGATCAACACATCATCCTAGCTTCACCATATAATTGTCAATGCATACATATCTGGATCGGGGAGCTTGATTCATGCAATTCTCACTGCCACCATAACACTTTACCAAACCAACATGCCCAACCTTTCATAAATAAATATTGTGCAATAAAATCAACTAAATCATCTCATAATATTTTATAAGCCATATCAATACTAATATCAAAGTCATCAATATCTCATTGTCAATTATTTAGACCACGTGACAGGTAGATCTCTCATCAAGTCATGACTTCATCTATTATCATGCCAACAAGTTGTCATCAACCATGAAATATCAATCAAAAAATTCATCAAGTCATTCTTATGATCATAATACAATTCATTTATGCCACTAGATGAAAATGTATACACAAAGGATAAGTCTTGCATGTTACACCTTCATACTGAATCACAATTGTCAATAATTCAGCCATTGTGCTAGGAACAAGGAGGCCAATACAAAAACATTTTTTCGAATACCCATATAATTCATTGGAAGTCACTATGCTCATATATCATTTTCATCAAGGAAAATCATCAGTTGTCAAATCAAATCATATGTAAAATCCAAATTTTCTATCATAGTGAGATCTATAGTCCAAGACATATCTCAATAATTGAATAAAAGTTCTAAGCCATTATTAGGCATCATACAACTCATCTATATCAATCAACCAAATCATGTCAAACTCTTCTAGCACAAAATTCAAACATAATGAAATATTTATATGTATGTCCTAGTCACCTGCAAACACAAGTTCAGTCTTCGTGTTCATAATATAGAAAACATTCACACTTTCCTACTCAAAGATATTTTTGTTATCTACACCACATATGTAAAACTAACATCCTTTAGGAGAACATTTGATTTCATGCACAAAACTTCATTTTTGTGTCCAACATGCATAGTCGCACCGATAGGACTTCCTCTGAGTGGTTTGGAGACTCTAGTAGCTCCCTTTACCTTACTTCCATGCGGTTGAGAGGCTACGGTCACACCTGTGAGCCTACTTCCATGCGACTGAGGCTTAGAGCAAGGGAAAACTTCTATTTCCTTAGATCTTAATTTTGCTGCATATCAACAATTTCATATATCTGTCTATTCATGCCCATGAATCATATTTCAACAATAATAATACAAATGAAAATAGGAGAAGGGATTAAATATAGAGGTTCTCCCTCTGAACGGGAAATCACTTAAGTCATCCACCTATCTATAATACTGTCATGCATCAACAAATTTGTTATACCATAAAGTCAAACATATATACATCATGGTCATAACATGCTAACATCAGCTATTAAATCATCACTTTATGGCATCAATCTCATATTTATACTTCTATTGTCATCGTTACCATGCTTATTATGATCAATAGGATCAAGTCAGTTCATTCAATAAAACTTTACCAAAACAACAAGAATACCAATATATCAAATATCAACACTAAGTATCCTCATACAATCAAGAATTCCATTATATAAGATACTTGTTCAACACAAAGTGCACCATTTCATCATAAGAACCATCGATCCAAATCACTTTCACATGCATGCATGAACCATTCGAAAAGGAGATATTCTCATCATACTTTAGGGATTACATTTCTATTCAATATTATAGATGAAACATAACATTGAAACAATATACCATGCATACCTTGTAGTATTCAAATACTTGTGCGTCCTTTCATTTGACATAGGCAACCTGTAGCACTTTGTCACCTTTTCATCAAGAGAATATTTTCTGATGCTAGATATTATCTTCCTGCACTAGCCATGATCCTCAAGAAGGATTCACTTATCATATTTCATCAAGAAGTTAGGAGCATTCAAATACTCAAATATATATGCAGGAATTATAATAATAAAAACAATAATCAGATCCATAAGTCAAAAGTAAAGACATAAAGGAGCATCATAAATCAAAGGAATATTTATATGTAAAGAGAGGTGATCCTCTCCCTCTTCAACCAGCCTTCAAGATCCATCACTATCCATAGTTCACTTGATGCCCTCACTATTTAAATAAAATATATCAACAACGAGGCCTACTAGTGACTATCCCATCTAGGGCTTGTGACACAAGTGCTTGAGCCTCTTCATATTGACCATGTTAGGGTTTATAGATTTCATATCTCAAATCTTGCCATAAAATAGGGTTTCTCTCAAACCCTAACTTCATAATATCCATCAAACCCTAATACAAAAATTTCCCAAGGTTTTCTTCAAACCCTAGAATTCTTTTAGGTCTCCTCCATATTCTCTTGCTTCCATCAAAGGTGTCTCCATGGGGGTGATCTCTATGAATTTTCTTCAGCCCAACTTTGATACCATGTTAAATTTTCATAGGGCTATATTGTTCTTTGCTTTGATAATTGCATTTATTCATTAACACATTAAGTTCACCCCAAAACATCATAACAATATTCAAATTTACATCATTATTCATCATCATATGCAACTATTTAGAAAGAAAAATAAAATCATCATCAATGCAACGAAACATAAGGAACAATAGAAGAAAGGAATTCACACATAGAGACACGAGGATTGGTTGGAGACTAGGGAAAAACCCACTACGGGGAAAACCCTTGCAAACTATTCTTCTTATAAATTATCATCAAATGATTCAAAAAAAGAGATCACAATGATCCATATATTCATCTATGCAAAAAAACAACTAGAAAATCCATGAAATGAACCCAACCATGCTTATACTCAAAACCCTGATTCTGAGGACTGTAATGTATTGTCACTGTCTATGGTCAACTGCTAAACACAACAGTCACTAAGTGGAATATTCAAAAGATCGAAATTTCATCTTTTAGTCCCCAGTCGAATGGAGGAGGATTCATACGAGTGACTATAGTTTCCCATTCGCTCCCTTAAGCCTGACAAGCATGTGTATGGGGTCCAAACTGGACTACAAAAACCCTAATCTCCCTTTCGCATGCACATAGTGTTATCCGTGCGAATGGAAGGCTCCAGTCTCGCTCATGATCATGTGTGGGAGATAGTAGGGTCAAAATCTTCATGTTATGTGCCTGCAACTAGGGCTTCAAACCTGCAATTTCACCGCAGAGAAAACTTGAACCTCTGCGGACGAGCCCTAGATCTGTGCTAGCCAAAAACAAGATAGAATATTGTCTCATCATTGTGTCTAAATGAGGTATAGTTCACTTGTATTTATAGCCTTCCAATGGATCCACTTTTCTTTAGGGTTGACCTGATCCAATATGCACATGTGTGTAGGGCCAACCTAATCCAATGTACATGAGTGGGTTCATAAATTCAAAAACCAACTTCTGATTGTCCAAATGAGGTGATATTTAGGTCAATTTTGGTCCTCTCAAAAAGAGGAATTCAATGAAATCATTAGCTCCATCATGTGAGCTATACAAAGTGGAATTTTACCACATTTTCATATTTTAATACCTTAGTATAATTTAGGGAGGATATATCATCTGCAAGACCGACCATATTAACACAATACATATATAAAAATGATCATAACAACATATAGATATCACCATAACCATAATACAATCATTAATGCATGACCATACCAACCACACATCATGACCTCACGCATGAAAACTACAACCATATAAATGTATGCACGAAACATATAAACAATGCATAACCAATCATACACTCACAAAGACACATTCCACAACAACCCCATCAATTCTCACATGGAGACTCCACTACAATAATGACCACCAACATGCATATGCAACAAGGAAATGGACCATAAATATAATGAACACATATTTAACTGACATGAACTCATGATCAAACGACCGCCAATCTAGTCCAAGGGGTGAACCATGCTCTGATACCACTCTCTAACATCCTCCTCCCACATCTACCCAAGTAACCAACCAACCGGGGTAAAAATGTAGCAAGAGGCTACTATGATCTTATTAAACTCCCTATGTACAGTTAAGGAAGTGGAACCGATGGAAAAAAAATAACCTAAACTTGTACACATGCAAAAAAACCCCCAGGAGCTATCCAACCCATCTAGGTGACCAGTTGTAATATTCCAAAATTTGCACACAACAATTTGGAATATTAGATTTTGCTGCTTTCACCTAGGAGAGGAATAAATGGGTAAGGAGGCCCATGAAAAATAAAAATATGAATAATTTCCACCTTAATAAGGAAGGGGATCACCTTAGGAGCTGGATTTTACACTTTTAGGTGTGAACAAGGGAAAAATAGATGTGGACATAGTCAAGTTTGACTAAGTCAACATGCATTCTTGAGGAGGAAGAGATCACCCAAGTAAACTAGCTCAATGTGAACAGAGATCAGCCTAGACACACATATGAGAACTGGATTGAAGAACCCTTAGTATGAAAAGAGGCATTGCAGGTGGATTAGTCCTAGTTGACCAAGTCAAAAATGCTGCTACAAGGGGGAGGGAAGCCAACAAGGACAACACAATTTTGAAGGAGGAATCTTCACTAGGAAGTCACCTCGACAATGTGTGGGGTCCGGGGTGAGGAGGCTTACCAAAGATAAAAAGGAGGGCATAGAATCAAGGAGATCATTCAGTATTCAACTATCTTTGGTATTTTGAATACTTGCATGCTTCAGCTGTTTAGCTGTGGTTGCAGCACTGCTTAGTGTAAGGAATTCTCATGCGAGGATTCCATCCTATTCTTTGGATCAACTTGCTTAAGGGATCAAAAGGGAAGGATTTGAGCTTCAATTCCATAATCTGGCTTAGGGCCAATCAGAAATTCACACCTACAGCGTAGTCATATTTAGAAATTGCGTCCTTTATGTAGGTGCAGCAGTAGCAGGGTTGCACCCCTGGATTTTGTGCTAGTGTTTGAGGAGGAGGTGTTTATTTCTCTCCGGGAGTTCTAATAAGAAGGTCCTAGGGCCATTTTTCCATAGTAATAAGCTATTTTATATCATATTCAACCATTCTTAATATAGAGTTGCAGTAAACTGCGTTATTTTCTGTAGTACTACTTTTTATACATGTATAACGCCGGAAACTCTTGCCGGGTGTCTTATTATTTGTGTAGAAGAGGTTAAACCTCCATTTCTCTACTATTTGATTAATATAAAATCTAGATCAGTCTTATTTCATAATTTTATGTAGAAACCCTCATGGGAATTATGCTCTCATAATATTCATAAATTCTGTTGTAGAGAAGTCATGGGATCAGGGTGTTTTTAAGCTATCTTGAGCTAGGGAGATCTGTTTAGTGTAGCTAGATTCATTTGTTTCACCTCCAATTCTGCAAGTGGGTTGTATATTGTCTCAAATAAGGGATCCAAGTCCCAGTATCCACTATTATTGCGTTATTTTTTGAAGACAACTGTTTTATGCCCTATATTGTTGCATTTCCCCCACTTGGGAAGGAGAATATAGGCCATATTCTTGCTGAGGTTATTACATCTATTGGTTAGATTTTCTTGTACATCTAATGAGATAATCTACATTTCCATGCTCATTATTTTCTGAAGCTCCAACTTTGGAATATCTTAAGATATTCCATTTGTTGTAGAAAATCCCAATTTTGGGATATTAAAGTGGTATCAGAGCTGCCATCTTGGCTCAGCCTGTGGATTTCAGAACCAATCAGAAGATAAGAATAAGAGGAGAACAAAATTATGGAGAGGATGAGATTACTCTCATCCATTTTCAGATCTAAGAAGAAGGAAGAGAAATGCATTGAAACTCCAAGAGGGTTTCAAGGAGGAGAAAGCTGCAGTGAGACCTCTAGAAGGTTTCAGGAGGAAGAAAAAGATGCATGCACTTTTTTTTCTCATAGAGGAAGTGGAGAGAAAGAAGACCACTTAGAACATGAGATCCTGAGTGGGTATTTGGCAGAATACAAGTGCCAACCTAGGGCTTTCAGAGAGACCCTAGATTTTCCTCAGTTTATTCAATTGAGAGAAGAAAGAAGACCCTGCAGTGAGAGAATGATAAGAGGCAACATATTCCTGGTGTCTACATTTGATGGATCACTCAAGTATGCAGCAAAGACTTGGGTGATGAAACTAGAAGCATTTTTCCTACTACACCCAGTAGTGGAAAAAGAGGTTGTGGAGATCTCAGCGCTGCACTTGGAGGGAAAGGCAAGATCTTGGTGGTTCAACCATGTGAATCATGCAAGGGTGTCTAATTTTTCAGATTTCACTCAAGGAGTAATCAGGAGGTTTGACAGTAGGATATCAAAGGAGGAGGATTCCTCTTCTCCACTTAAGGAGCCTAGTATTAACGCTGTCACCCTCATGGAGGAGCAGCCACCTACATCAGCAGTGAGGGCAGCCATTACATTGGAGGGAGGAGCCCTTGCAACCCTAAAAGAGGTTCCTACATCTCACCAAGGTATGGGAAGATTTCCACTTTTATTTATTGCAGCAAATCCTTCTAAAAATTGTGGAAATTTGTCTTCATATGACCCAGGGTCAAACATTATTGCTAAGATAGAGCAGCAGGATTGCACTGCGCTGTGCAAGCTTGAATGGTTCAAGGGAAATATGGACCATCAACCTCATGTATCACTGTTGAGTTTCAAACAACCCTTGAGGTTGGAGTGTAACCTTTTTGAGGATTTCATGAACTATGTCTACCATACAAAGGAACATAGATTCATCTTTGAGATGGGATATGAGGCAGCAACTATATCATTAGAGAGACTATCAGCGCTGCCAAACAATAGCAATGAGGAAAATTTGCCTTTATCACAATGGGATCTTGATGGATTTAAGATGGTTATGGACATGAGATCTCCACTAAGGGATCTCCAAGAAAATGCATTCCAACACTTCATGACATGCAAAGAAGAGGAACTGGTTGTGAAGCATGGTAGCCCACATTGGAAGAATGCCAAGATGAAGCTTGATGGGAGGCATCCACACTTGGATGAATGGTGGTGGATGGAGGGAAAGAGGCTGGTGAGCCACTTGCAAATTTATGATACAGGGTAGCAAGATGCAAAGCTGCATTGGCTACTCTTGAGAGAGTTTGGCCATCATAAGGCATATCCTTTTCCGAAGGGTATGAGGATGGGAGACACTTGGAAAGACACTAACATCATATGGCAACTTCAGGGTTGGATGTATCATGTTGATTTTACCCTCTTCACATCAATCAACATATTTTAACCTCATGATTTGTATGATGGAGGTGTGAGAGGGTATCAAGAGTCACCCTTGTTGTGGTTTCTCTTAGGAGAGTATGGGAAGAAATTTTCCCATACTTTTCATGATATTTTCGGAGAGAAGGAAGGCACATTCATGGTGCAAGGAGGCTACCCTTTAGCCTTGGAGGATTATGAGAGGCTTCCATGTCAGAAGAAGATCTTCTCACACAGTAGCATGATGGTGGATGGCTTTGGCATGTGGAATGTTAGAGGGGGAAGTCATGGAGTGACAAGAGCCTTGTTACTAAGGCCTACAACACTGTCACTTGAGAGCATGTTTCTATTGATGGAGTGTTCCAAAGGGAGTATGCACCCTCTCCTCTTGTAGATTTTTGTGAGAAGATTCTCATGGGAGGAATCACTCATGGACCTCACCTTCAGCTCACACATGATGCATGGTAAGAAATACATTTATGAGCTTGTTGATTACTCTATTGAGTATTTGTATTTTCTCACCATATGTAAACAATGCATTGCTCCACAAGAGTGCAAGATTATTTATGGGTTTCATGGTCACTTTAGGGCCAAATTTTGTAATGTTGATAACCCATCTCTACATGAATTTGGGCAAGTGTTGTATTTCTTTGATTGTACACAGCTGGTATATATTGCTGCTTACTACTCCATAGTAGATGAGCTAACATGCACAACTATAAATTCTTTGAAGAACAACTTTCCACTTGATGCTATGAATCAACAGTTGAAAGGACTGCGATGTATCCACCAGAGAGACCATGTGTATCATCCAAAATTGCACATAAGCTTCAGCCATTTTCTGATTTGGATGCCATATGGTGATGATGTGCCATTCATCTTGTATGGAATGGTTTGGGTTGGAATGGCTCATGACTTTGGAGGAAGGGTCCTTGGAGGCTCAATCTTCTTCTTGCCATTGGAGGGCAATCATGTTGCAGCCCAAGATCAACATGCCCTCTACGCTTATCATAAGTGGAGAGGAGGAAAACGTGGGATAGGCCCTCTTGCCAATCATGTTCATCTATTCAGCCCACCTACACTTCAAGAGCCCAAGGTGGAGGAGATTCTTCATGAGTTGCCATATTGGAGGGTGACTCATTCCATATGGATGATAGCTTGGGGGTGGGGGTTCCATTTAGGAATGAGAGTTTCCCATGCACTTCAAACTCCATGCCTTGAGAGGACCTCTAGACAGCACATAGTTGTCTCCTTGAGTATGTTACTATTGCATGATGATAACCATTTGGGATGTGCACCAAATGCTGATTTGTTTGGTTGGGAGAGGCACTATGAGGTTTCATTGTTGAGACAACATCTTATTCTTTGGGGGAGCTTATCATATGAGGATGCTACAGGGGGAGAAGAGGAGGTTCTTCAGTTCTACCTTTACGGTTGCTTGAGGCCAAGCAACATTTGAGAGGGGAGGACTGTAATATTCAAAAATTTGCACATAGCAATTTGGAATATTAGATTTTGCTGCTTTCACCTAGGAGAGGAATAAATGGGTAAGGAGGCCCATGAACAATAAAAATATGAATAATTTCCACCTTAATAAGGAAGGGGATCACCTTAGGAGCTGGATTTTACACTTTCAGGTGTGAACAAGGGCAAAATAGATGTGGACATAGTCAAGTTTGACTAAGTCAACATGCATTCTTGAGGAGGAAGAGATCACCCAAGTAAACTAGCTCAATGTGAACAAAGATCAACCTAGAAACACATATGAGAACTGGATTGAAGACCCCTTAGTGTGCAAAGAGGCATTGCAGGTGGATTATTCCTAGTTGACCAAGTCAACAACGTTGCTACAAGGGGGAGGGAAGCCAACAAGGACAACACAGTTTTGAAGGAGGAATCTTCACTAGGAAGTCACCTTGACAATGTGTGGGGTCCGGGGTGAGGAGGTTCACCAAAGATAAAAAGGAGGGCATAAAATTAAGGATATCATTCAGTATTCAACTATCTTTGGTCTTTTGACTACTTGCATGCTTCCGCTGTTTAGCTGTGGTTGCAACACTGCTTAGTGCAAGGAATTCTCATGCGAGGATTCCATCCTATTATTTGGATCAACTTGCTTAAGGGATCAAAAGGGAAGGGTTTGAGCTTCAATTACATCATTCAAGTTAGGGCCAATCAGCCATTCACACCTACAACGTAGTCATCTTCAGAAACTGCGTCCTTTATGCAGGTGCAGTAGTAGCAGGGTTGCACCCCTGGATTTTGTGCTAGTGTTTGAGGAGGAGGTGTTTATTTCCCTCCGGGAGTTCTAATAAGAAGGTCCTAGGGCCATTTTTATATAGTAATCAGCTATTTTATGTCATATTCAGCCATGCTTAATATAGAGTTGCAGTAAACTGCGTTATTTTCTGTAGTACTGCTTTTTATACATGTATAATGTCAGAAACTCTTGCCGGGTGTCTTATTATTTGTGTAGAAGAGGTTAAACCTCCATTTCTCTGCTATTTGATTAATATAAACTCTAGATCAGTCTTATTTCATCTTTTTCTGTAGAAACCATCATGGGAATTACGCTCTCACAGTCTTCAGAAATTCTATTGTAGAGAAGTCATGGAATCAGGGTGTTTTTAAGCTATCTTGAGCTGGGGAGATCTATTTAGTGTAGCTAGATTCATTTGTTTCACCTAAAATTATACAAGTGGGTTTTATATTGTCTCAATTAAGGAATCCAAGTCCCAGTATCCACTGTTATTGCATTATTTGTTGAAGACATCTATTTTATGCCCTATATTGCTGCATTTCCCCCACTTGGGAAGGAGAATATAGGCCATATTCTTGCTGAGGTTATTACATATTCTAGTTAGATTTTCTTGTACATCTAATGATCTGCTCTACAATGCCATGCTCATGATTTGCTGAAGCTCCAACTTTGGAATATCTTAAGATATTCCATTTGTTGTAGAAAATCCCAATTTTGGGATATTACACCAGTCCCTGAGACAAACTGGAATTTTTTTGCATTAGAGCCTTAGAAACTCCCTTGACATGGGCATGCATGTGACTGGAAGCTATATTCGCTCTGGAAAAACAAAGAAAGACTGCAACTAGGGACTTTTCCAGGTAGTCCTGTGCTAGCGACTCTGGATCTATGCCACTTTTTCATGGCTAGGACTTAGGCCATTTCCCAGAACTCCATGAAACTTCTAGAAATGAAAAGTAACATAAAAAAAAATACACATGAAAATAATTGAACAAGGACTTGAATGGACCCCTACTAGCCATGACAGGCATTTCATCAAACATGTCACAAATATGCATTCTACATGTTTAAACAACATGTCTGAGAATAGGGGTCTCATACTTATCTGAGAATCACTAAGAAGCATGGGTGCCTTATCAAATTAGCTACATTATCATCTATTAAGTCATATATTCTGTTGTTCCTTGAGAAACAATTTCTTGTTGTGTAAAGAAATCCATGCTCAAGACATTAAAGATTATGTCACAAAAAAAAGTATATCTGTCCCTATTCTATAAACCTTCAAACATTAATTATATAATCTTCAAATATTAAACCCATGGAAGGTTTTGCAATGCCATATCCTCCTTATGCTGAAATGAAAGGATGGAAGAAACAAGAAAGAAAGGATTTCAATTTGATATGCTACTTGAAACATAATCTATCAGTGTAAAATCCTGAAGGAATGAGTAATGATAACGTTAAAATAGAGGAGCGCCCATTAAGGTTTATTTAACTCTTAAATACACATGTATCTAGAGACCTGCAACTCAAATTACTCTATTTTACTCATAGATATGGAAAACATAATGAAAACTGAGAAACTATTCAGCATAAACAGAATGAAGGAAACTTGCAAAAACTTTTCATTAATTCAGTATTCTTCAGTACAAAATTTTAGCTTCAAGGTCCAAAACTCGGAACCTTCATCTTTCTTCAAATTGTCTTTTTATACATTATCACGAAACAATTTCCAGTAATGAAACTGATTCTAACTATTCTAACTAACTTTAACTGCCTAAACTATTAACTTTTATAGAGGTACATGCCTCGAAAAAGTCTTATTACATTTGCATAATGCTGAGAAATGACATAATGAGAATTTTTATAACTTCTAATCTAAAGGAACAACTAGTCCTGAAGTGGCTGCGGAATCGACGGCTACTTTTGATTTATCCGTTGGGATCTTTTTTGCTGTGTCAATGAAGAAGATTTTGCATTTTTTCCAAAGTTCACTTTGAGTTGTAGGAGCATTCCTGTAGCTGAGGTATTCCAATCTAAATGCAACTGCCTGATTGTGAGCGAGCCTTTCTGTGAAGAGTGCCTTTACCATCCATAGTAAATTGAAGTGCCTATGTAAAAAGTTAAACACTGTCTCTCCCTTTAAAACTTGTGTCTTTTCATGTCTGCTATCTGCTCTGCTCTTTGCCAGTGTTAATGCATTTTCATAAAACTTCCATGTCAAAATATTTCCCTTTTCTGCCCAGCATGAAGGCAAACCTGTTCGGATCAATTTATCAAAAGTTATATCAAACTTCTTTACCGCCTCCTTAATTCTCAGTAACATTTTCTCTGCAACTTTCCGTAGATCATTCTTAATTATCATTTTATTAACTTCTTCAGCATAAAATTATCTGTCTTGTATCTAAATATCTTCTAACTCTTCATCTGATTTGGAATTGATAAAATTTAAAAACCTCCTAGCCCAATTTTCTCTTTTAATGACCGTTTGTTTTTCAGATGATATCTCCTCTTCATGGTCTGAGATGAGGCGTTTCTCTGTAGCAATTATACTTAGGGAATCCCAATTTGACTTCATTTCAGATATAATTTCAGTCCAAATAATATCTTTAGCTCTTAAAAGTGAGATGTTACCTTTTAGCTTCTCCTTGAGCTCCTTAATTTCATCCTCAGCCTTTTGTAATTGCTGCTTATTTTCATTTTCTTTATCTTCCCATCCTCTCATAATCTTAGTAGCTGTTTCCAAATCTAATTGAACCCGCTTAAGATCACCTTCAGCTATCTTCAGTTCTGTGCTGAGCTAAACAATTTGGGTTTGAGGATCCGCATCTCTGTCACTTGTAGGAACAACAAAAGTGCAAGTATGGTTTTGACATAAGAGAGCTGAAGCTTGAGGAACCGGACAGAGGAGCTCGTTTTGCCATGGCTGACGGATTAATGAAAATAATTCGTGGGGTATTTGGACAACGGAAAGATGGCGGGAGCACGACTCAAAGGAAAAAGAACCACAGACAGATGAGAATGAGACAATGGGCCATTTAACGGTTACGAAGATCTACAATAAATGCCAAAATGACGTGTATAAAACTTGACAGCTGTCTCCCACTTTCCTGATGATGTCACTGCGGGGGGTCCTGGAGTACGGCGGAAAACTTCGACCGATACCCCCCGTAATGAATCCAGGCCATTGATCACGGCTTCCACTGAGATTTGACCAGTCAACTACGGGGGGTCTGATTTTGATAACTAACGAGCTATTTTCCCCCCCGCATTAACTTGTTTGAAAGCACTTTTCCGCGATCATCACTTCCGCTCGGGCAGTTGCTCGGAGCTTAAGCTCGAAAGTATACATATCAAAACAAAGCTTTATGACTACTTTTATGTACATCGATCTTTATAAAAACATTTCATTTGTTTTTTTATGCTACAGTATTAAAACTTCATACTATAGCATATTTTTTCGAATTTCCAGATTTTTATATTTCTTTTTTTTTTTTTTTTCGAAAAAAAAAGAAAAAGAAGGATATGCAGATGATGATCCACAACATCTGGCTCCACCTGGGGATAGTGTTTTTACCACGAAACACTAAGAACCTGCAGATTAGTGCCTTCACCTCGGGCATGGAGTCAAACATTGCTTGATGGAAATGTACAATGATCACACCGGATATATACAATGATGATCAAACAGCTGCTTAATGCCGAAAATAATGCTTGAGATATTGCCCATTCACAGGCATATCCAACACTTCTCCTTCAATATTCTCCATCATGAAAGTATTATTTCCTCTGACTTCACTAATTTTGAATGGGCCATACCACAAGGGATCAAATTTGTCGTGTTTCCCTTTGTCTTCCCTTCGTACATCCCATCTCAATACTAAGTCGCCCTTATGAAACATGATTTATTTTGCTTTCCTGTCAAATATTGTCTTCATCTTCTGCTGATAAGTGAGCAAGTTGTCTCGGACTTTATTTCTGTTTTCACTTAGTTCCATCACATTGTTCATTCTTTTGATCATAGCATTCGGTTCTGCTTGAGCATCTTGGAGGAATGAAATCACAGGTTTCACCAACTGGGTGGGAAACAATGCTTGAGTACCGTATACGAGCTCATAAGGAGACTTGCCAGTAGACCTCCTAGTAGTCATCCTTGTTGCCCATAGAGCAAAAACTAACTTTGTATCCCAATTCTTCTGATTTTCATTGATTGTTTTCTTCAGAATTATTACCAATGTTTTGTTGGAAGATTCGGCCAATCCATTTCCCTGCAGATGATAAGCTGTAGAATGAGACAATATCACACTATAAGTCTGAAAAAAATTAATAAACCTGAGTGAACTGAAAACTTGGGCATTATCTGTCACAATCTTCATTGGACATCCAAACCTGCTAAAGATGTTCTCTTCTAGAAACTTCATAACAACCAAATCATTTGCCTTCCTGGTGGGAATTGCCTCCACCCATTTTGTAAAATAATATGTAGCAGTAAGTATCCACTTAAACTGCCCACTGGATGGTGGATTTATTTCTCCAATGAAATCCAACCCCCATTGTCTAAAAGGTTCTTCAACAAAAACAGGGAGAAGAGGTAATGGAGCTAGTTTTTTCTTTTCTACAAATACCTGGCATTTTTGACAACTTTTGACTGCTTTATAAACATCAGCAAACAAAGATGGCCAATAGAAACCTTATTTAAATATCTTATGAGTAGTTACCTTCCAGCTGTAATGACCTCCGCACAGGTATTCATGATATTCTTTGATTACTTCTAAAACTTCTTCCTCTGTCAAACATAACAACAACACACCAGCAGGGTCCTTCCAATACAATTTTGCTTCAATTATGACATAAGGCTGAGCCTTAAGTTTTAAAGCCCTGTATTTAGTTCTATTAATTGAAGGGGGACAAGAAAGAAAGCACAAATAATGGACAATATCCTTATACCAATCCGAGCAGAGAAATTTATACTTAATTGCTATCTTTGACTGATTATCACCTGTTTCTCCATCGAATTCATCCACAGGGGCCAACAAATTAATTCCCAATGCTTGGAAATTTGACTCTGTCAATAATTTGGCCAATCCCAATCCTTTGACTACTTTGGTTGGTTTTACATCCAAGTCATATTCCTGGATTTTAGCAATCCATTTTCCTCTTTTTCCTTCCACATCGCTCTGCACTAGGACATCCTTTACAGCTGAATTGGGAACATATGCTAAGATTTGAGAATGAAGGATAGAAGTTCTGAAATCTTTCAATGCTTTCACCAGAGTGTAAACTTGTTTCTCCAATATATTATATTTCAATTCTGCATCTCGAAGAACTTTACTAAAATATGCTACAGGCTGTTCGTGCTTTTCTTCATTCCTCTGTAATAACACAGCTGCAATCGTCAAGGGAGATGCAAAGGAGAAAATTTGAAATGGCTTCAAATAATCTGGACTGATGAGAACAGGCGCTTCCTTTAAAGCTTCTTTAATCCTTTGGAAATATTCTCGCGCCTCTTTGTCCCACTTCACTTTGACATCCTTTTTCAACATGTTCGTTATCTTTTTGACGATTTCTGCGTAATTGGGAACGAATCTTCTTAGAAAATTAATTTTTCCAAGAAATCTCTGAATATCTTTTTTGCTTCGGGGCAGTGGAATGGACTGTATTGCTTCAACCCTCCCTGGATCTATTTTCACACCTTGTTTTGAAACAATATGACCCAACAGTTTACCTTCTTCTAGGGCAAACAGAGATTTTTTAGGATTCAATGATAACCCATAATTTCTACACTTCAGGAAAGCTTTCTACAAATGCTGCAAGTGTTCTTCATCAGAATTTGAAAAAATTGTGACATCATCCAAATAAATAACTACAAACTGATCTCCAACAAATGCAATATCCATCGCTCTTTGGAATGTAGCTCCTGCATTCATTAATCCAAAAGGCATCCTAGCATACATGAATGTTCCCCATGGTGTAGTGAAAGCAGTTTTCTTCTGATCTTCTTTCTCCATAGCCACCTGGTTATACCCTGAAAAGCCATCCACCATAGATAATCTATAAGCTCCTGTCACCTTCTGTAAAACAAAATCCATCTTCGGCAAAGGGTAATTATCTTTCAATGAAGCCCTATTCAAATTTCTGAAATCTACACACATCCTTATCTCTCTGTTTTTCTTTCGGACTGGTACAAGATTGGAAACCCAATCTGAATATCTAAGAAGAACAATTATTTTGGCCTGCAACAATTTATTTACCTCCTTTTCGATCGGAGCCAACAACAATGGATTGATTTGCCGGAGCTTCTGTTTATGCGGCTTGACTCCATCCTTCAATGGGATTTTATGCTGTATGATACTCTTATCATATGTCTTCAAATCATCATAAGACCAAGCAAATATATCTTGGAATTGTTTGAACAAATCTACGTACCTTTATTTGTAGTCCTTCGAGACCCCTTTGAACAATTTGATCATTTTAGGCTCCTGTTGAGTCCCTAAATTGCAATCTTCCACCTGCTCATCTTGGTTTGCTTTCTTCTGATTTACTGCAACGTCGTTTGCATCAAACAGTCTTTCAAGAGGCACTAAGCCTCTTGGTAAAGAATTGTATTTCAACTGAATGATTTCCTGACCACCAATCTTCTTTTTAAGAGTCTTACCAGCCAATTCATCTTCATCAGTTTCCAAATCAATCTCATGATCTTCAAAATCTTCAATCATCAACATAAACTTCTTAATCTGTTCATCGTCCTCAAAGACCTGCCAGTGTTTAATATTGTCAAGAATTTAAGGTCTATGTCTCATCTCAATTTCATACCTTAATCTCGTACTGATCGGAGGCTTGAATGTACTTGCTGCAACCGCCAAAGAATCAACCATTCTATTTTCTTCCCTTGGAACAAACTGTAAGTTGAAGGCTTCAAAGTAATTTTCGATTAGATCCCAGACCTCATTCCGATATGCTCTTAACCTGGGATGTTTAGTTTGAAATAAAATTTTGATCTGTCTTATAATTAATTCTGAATCCCCAAACACAGTCATAGAGTGAATTCCCATTTGCTTAGCTATCTGCAAACTAATGATTAATGCTTCATATTCTGCAACATTAGTAGTGGACTCAAACTCCAATTTGAAAGAAAAAGGCACAAGGTTGCCTTCAGGAGAAAAAAAAATGAAACCAGCTCCAGTGCCTTCTTTGGAAAACGCACCATCAAAATAACACTTCCATAGCTTGTTTGAATGCAGCTCCTTATGTACAATTGCTGAAGGAAGCTGCCCTTGCGATTATTCAGAAAATTTTGCATCTTCATGCAGCATGAAGCAAGAGAGGTCATCCTTCTCTTGGCCATAAATTGGTGAATTACCTGCATCTTTCTTGGTAGTAGTTTTTTGAAATCTAGTCTCTCTATACAACCTCCTTTCTTCACCATTGAAAACATGAATGATAGAATATGTAAAATCTAGCTTCAAAACTCCTCCAAGCTTTGCCCCCCATGATATAGATAGTAACATACCAAACCTGGCAGGAATATCTGCCACTACAACATCCATCATAATGCTTTTGGCTGGAATTTGAGCCAATGTAACAACCATATCCTTAATCAGACCCACACACTTTACCCTTTTTGAGTCAAAAGAATAAAGATCTCGATATGGCTTGGTGATTTGCAAATTAAACTCTTTCATCACACACAATGGCATCAGATTGTGGGACGCACCAGAATCTAGCATGCAGTTATGTAGAACAAAATCATGTAACAGAAGTGATATATAAAAAGGAGGGACAGATGAATCTACCTCTTCAACATGAGGTCCAAATGTAACCACTGGTTTCTCTTCCTGCAGATTTACTATATCACTTACTTCATCAGAGTGAGATAAATTGATAAACTCGGAAATCTCTTTCTTATAGCCAGGTGTTTTCATCAACTCAAGAAGAGGTGCTTGAATCTTCACTTTCTCCAACTCTTTCGACAAACTGAAAGTCTGATTTGATTTTTTCAATTCAGGTTCTTCTTGATCTTTCTTGGAATTTGAGTTTTGATTAGAAACAGTAACCAATTTCTCCAAAATATTAGAATCTCTAACTTTTGTTTGAGAAGCTTCTGCTTGCTGCTTTTCCTTTTCTTTTTCTTCGTTCATGGGCTTTTTCCCCTTATCTGTTTTCTTAGTTTGATCTTTCTGGAATGGAGTCGCCATTGGAGCAGGTGCTGCTTCTGATTCTTTTTCTTCATTGTCTTGAGTCCTTAGTCTCTTCTTTGACCTCAAATCATACTTTTTATTCAACTCGGATTGCATGAAGTTTGTGAACTGTCTGCAGTAATCATCCATCTCTTCTTGATCAAATGAAAGATCATTTTCTTCCACTTCTTCTTCTTCAGCTTCTTCTTCTGTTTCATCGTCTTCCATATACACAGCAGAAATTCGAGCATCATCCTCTCTCTCATCATCATCATCTGCTGAACAGGACGGGGATGCCTCTATGTACAAAGGTGCTTGCACATGATCTTGATCTTTTTTTTCTCTTTGTAGAATCTGCAGGGGCTGTTTTTTAAATTTGGGATTAAAAACCCCTCTATTCTGTCTTGCAGGCTTACTATCTATTTCCAACTTTACCAATTTATTTGACAGATTTTTTATGACCTTAGTCATATCGTCAATTCTCTGATCTTGAGCTGAGGCTTCTTCTTTAGCCTTTCCTTTATCTGAAACTTTACCAGCAGCAGACATATTAGCCTCAATCTCCAGAGCATCAGTTTGAATATGCTCCAACGTAGGGGACCTTCTTTCCCTCAATGTGAAACTGAATTCTGGTTCAAATGCACCAGCAAAAATGACCCTAGCTCCAATAGAAGGCTTCATCTCTGCAGGCAAACTATTATACTATTTTTTAAATCTCTTCACAAAATCACTCATATTTTCATCAGATTTCTTCTTGATTGCATTAAATTCTGTCAAAGAATAGCCGTGGTCCCTCTTTTCGCCCCACCTTTCAATGAAACGTCTTTCTAGGGCATCCCAATCGTTAATGGAACCATTAGGTAATCCTTTGAACCATTTCCTTGCCTCTCCACTTAGAGACTGAACAAAGAGTCTCATAACAACATCTAAATGCTCAACATTTAAATTCTTTGCAAATGTGCAAAACAGGGGCAAGTGCTGTTCTGCGGTTATTTCATCTTCACCAGTAAATCTAGGGAGAAACTTGAGGTACTCCTGAGGCATATCATGCAATGGTTGGGCTAGATTTAATGGTGCATATCTATTCATCAAGAAAGCAGGGGCTACAGGGACTACCATATTTACGCCCGGGTTAACTGCTCCTTGAGCGGGGGTAAAATGAATACCAGTTGTAGGTAGGGATGAATGAGGTGAAACAAATGATATAGGAGTTGGAGCATGAACGATTGCAGAAGAGCTGGCAGCTATATGGGGCTGAGTTTCTATAAAAGGGAAAGACACAAACTCCAAAGATTGCTCTTCTAATGTGGGTTCTTGAAAACGAATGGGTGATGGTGATGATTCTTCTTCCGAGAAAATGAGTTTCTTGGAAGCTTTCTTGGATGAGAAAATGTGTGAACTGCTGCCTGGTGCAAGAAGTGTAGTTTCAGGTGTATCTAATATTTTTGGTTTCTGGCCCTTTTTTGAAACAAGCTTCTCAGGATCAGACAAAACAGGAACTTTTTGCTGAGAGGTATCTGACCTCGTGTGAGGTTTCTTGGGAGCCAAAGCTATTTTCAAACAAACATAGCGTACTATTTCCTCCTCTCTGAACAACCAGAGGAAATGTAAAACAAAACCCAGGGAAAATCTTCGAATCTTCGGTCCCCGGCAACGACGCCAATTAATGTTGTTCCTTGAGAAACAATTTCTTGCTGTGTAAAGAAATCCGTGCTCAAGACATTAAAGATTATGTCACAAACAAAAGTATATCTGTCCCTGTTCTATAAACCTTCAAACATTAATTATATAATCTTCAAATATTAAACCCATGGAAGGTTCTACAATGCCATATCCTCCTTATGCTGAAATGAAAGGATGGAAGAAACAAGAAAGAAAGGATTTCAATTTGATATGCTGCTTGAAACAGAATCTATCAGTGTAAAATCCTGAAGGAATGAGTAATGATAACATTAAAATAGAGGAGCGCCCATTAAGGTTTATTTAACTCTTAAATACACATGTATCTAGAGACCTGCAGCTCAAATTACTCTATTTTACTCACAGATATGGAAAACATAATGAAAACTGAGAAACTATTCAGCATAAACAGAATGAAGGAAACTTGCAAAAAAAATTCATTAATTCAGTATTCTTCAGTACAAAATTTTAGCTTCAAGGTCCAAAACTCGGAACCTTCATCTTTCTTCAAATTGTCTTTTTATACATTATCACGAAACAGTTTCCAGTAATGAAACTGATTCTAACTATTCTAACTAACTTTAACTGCCTAAACTATTAACTGTTATAAAGGTACATGCCTCGAAAAAGTCTTATTACATTTGCATAATCCTGAGAAATGACATAATGAGAATTTTTATAACTTCTAATCTAAAGGAACAACTGGTCCTGAAGTGGCTGCGGAATCGACGACTACTTTTGATTTATCCGTTGGGATCTTTTTTGCTGTGTCAATGGAGAATATTTTGCATTTTTTCCAAAGTTCACTTTGAGTTGTAGGAGCATTCCTGTAGCTGAGGTATTCCAATCTAAATGCAACTGCCTGATTGTGAGTGAGCCTTTCTGTGAAGAGTGCCTTTACCATCCATAGTAAATTGAAGTACCTCTGTAAAAATTTAAACACTGTCTCTCCCTTTAAAACTTGTGTCTTTTCATGTCTGCTATCTGCTCTGCTATTTTCCAGTGTTAATGCATTTTCATAAAACTTCTATGTCAAAATATTTCCCTTTTCTGCCCAGCATGAAGGCAAACCTGTTCGGATCAATTTATCAAAAGTTATATCAAACTTCTTTACCGCCTCCTTAATTCTCAGTAACCTTTTCTCTGCAACTTTCCGTAGATCATTCTTAATTATCATTTTATTAACTTCTTCAGCATAAAAGTATCTGTCTTGTATCTGAATATCTTCTAACTCTTCATCTGATTTGGAATTGATAAAATTTAAAAACCTCCTAGCCCAATTTGGTCTTTTAATGACCGTTTGTTTTTCAGATGATATCTCCTCTTCATGGTCTGAGATGAGGCGTTTCTCTGTAGCAATTATACTTAGGGAATCCCAATTTGACTTCATTTTAGATATAATTTCAGTCCAAATAATATCTTTAGCTCTTAAAAGTGAGTTGTTACCTTTTAACTTCTCCTTGAGCTCCTTAATTTCATCCTCAGCCTTTTGTAATTGCTGCTTATTTTCATTTGCTTTATCTTCCCATCCTCTCATAATCTTAGTAGCTGTTTCCAAATCTAACTGAACCCGCTTAAGATCACCTTCAGCTATCTTCAGTTCTGTGTTGAGCTGAACAATTTGGGTTTGAGGATCCGCATCTCTGTCACATGTAGGAACAACAAAAGTGCAAGTATGGTTTTGACATAAGAGAGCTGACGCTTGAGGAACCGGAAAGAGGAGCTCTTTTTTCCATGGCTGACGGATTAATGAAAATAATTCGTGGGGTATTTGGACAACGGAAAGATGGCGGGAGCACGACTCAAAGGAAAAAGAACCACAGACAAATGAGAATGAGACAATGGGCCATTTAACGGTTACAAAGATCTGCAATAAATGCCAAAATGACGTGTATAAAACTTGACAGCTGTCTCCCACTTTCCTGATGATGTCACTGTGGGGGGTCCTGGAGTACGGTGGAAAACTTCGACCGATACCCCCCGTAATGAATCCAGGTCGTTGATCACGGCTTCCACTGAGATTTGATCAGTCAACTACGGGAGGTCTGAATTTGATAACTAATGAGCTATTTCCCCCCCTGCATTAACTTGTTTGAAAGCACTTTTCCGCGATCATCACTTCCGCTCCGGCAGTTGCTTGGAGCTTAAGCTCGAAAGTATACAGATCAAAACAAATCTTTATGACTACTTTTATGTACATCGATCTTTATAAAAACATTTCATTTGTTTTTTTATGCTACAATATTAAAACTTCATACTATAGCATATTTTTTCGAATTTCCAGATTTATATATATATATATATTTTTTATTTTCGAAATAAAATATAAAAAAAAGGATATGCAGATGATGATCCACAACATATTCACTGTCCGTTCATTTGCAAATCAAAACATGATGAGATCCATACATCGTCACTGTCATAAAAAATTCTCATAACCAACATATAACCAACATAAATAATAAGGATACAACAACCATAGAATCCAAATATAAACCAATGCATTCACACAAAATACCAAGAAAAATAACTCTCATTGATGAATTCAAAATCCAACCCAGTATGGGACTACCACATTCCACCCGACCATACATTGGCTGAGCCAAATCTCTCTTTAGCCAATCACTTCATGCCATATTCCAAGCATGAATGTAGGAATTAAAACCAAAAGAACCAACAATGTATTCTCGAGGCTGAGCCACCTCACCCTCATCAATAGAACTAGGATTTACCGCAATCCTCACTGGATCACGAGGCCATAAATAAGCATGGATGCCACCAGATCTCTCCACATAAACCGTGAGGAATTTTTCTGTCTCAACCTCTTGACTTTACCGTGTATCTCGACATTACTAGTCAAGGTATTCCTATGCCTATGAGGTCTCCAACCTCTAGGATTTACTGTGTATCCCAACCCAGGATTCCTAAGCCCTATCAAGGGTACCACCATTGAGCTTCACCGTGTATCTCGCCATTTATAGATTAGGAATTCATAGGCTCAATCGAGGTGTTCACATCCATGATTTATCGTGTATCCCATTCCCAAATTCCTATGCCTTGTGAATAATCCTGAGATCAACCCACTCAACTTCAAGTCCATCTGGAAATCCAACTCAACCAAAACAAGGCTAAAGAGAATTTTCATGCCTGGAAAACCCATGCCAATGAAAAAAATAGAACTAAGAACACACATGCATAACCATCCATGCCAAAACTAGAAAATAAATCATACATGCAAATCAATAACTGCAGGTAAACCCATTGTAGCTTCTTGATGCTACTCTTTCTTGCTTGATCTTTGCTTCCTCTTTTCCTTATTTTCCTTTCTTGATTCAAAGCTGAAATGATCCAAGAAAAATCTAAGTGTCTAAGAGTGTGTGAGAGAGAATAGAGAGTGTTAGCTCATAAATCCACCTTAGGCTGAAATAAGGTAGAAGAAGGACAACACCAAACCACGCTCAGCCTCGTAGCTAGCCCTATGATAACAGGAGAGGGCTCTCTCCGGGTCAATCTCAATGAAAATATTCAAAAGGGCTTGAGATGACTAAAACAACAACTGATCTTAGGCTAGATAAACAAATAGGAGGGTTTAATTTTTATTTTTAGGGGTTTTTGTTGGAAGAAGGGAAAAACAATTTTTGAGCTTGGGGATGAGGCCAAATTCTTGCAGAGTTCAAGTTGGGGCGAGGTAGGCAGCGGATTTGATGTCTGAGATAAAATGAATGGATTGAAAAGACTGCTGAGGAGCTGAAGAGGGCAAGAGAGTGCAAGGATCCTCTTCAAACTGACGAAGAACATAAAAAACTAAACAAAAGCTTAAGGCAGAGCACCAGCAAATTAATGAATTCTACCTCAAATAATCATTTGTTTAATTCAGAAGCATAGAGAAGGGAAATGGCATACATATAACATTAATGAAACTTAAAATAACATGAGATGAACATCATCAAAACTCAGAAGCCACAAGGATCCCAACAAGTGCTGCAAAACTCTAGTCTTTCCTTTGCCAAAAACTGAAAAATGGATGTACAATGAGGTGCCAAGCTTTTCCCAAGTATCCAACCCTGAAAATGTCTCAGAAAATACAATATATAGACTATCCTAACCCCTTCCCATGCCTCTAGGGGTCGAGCTCATCCTTCTAGGAGCAGTTTGAACCAATTCTAAACATGGAGCTAAAATCTAGGCAGCCAAACAACTTGCCTCTATATGCTAGGAAACTGATCCATTCACTCAATTTTCACTTTTTAGTGAATGAATCATCTAGAACAAGTAAATACATGCCAAAATTACATCATGGTTACCAAATTACATCAAGATATATCAATCCTCTCATGAAAAAGTAAAACTAGTCAAAACTGGCCGAATTTCTGAGCTGGAAGGTGAAAAATAGGCTAAATTCCTCTATGCGTCGCGCTCAAAATCTCTATGCGTCGCGCTACTTTGGACCTGTTTTTGAAGCACTTCCCAAAGTCCAAATCGAGCTCATGATAGCTCGTTGGAAAGCCCTGGATGTCTGCTATCCCACCCAAGTGGAATTTTTTAATTTGGAGCTCAGTTTCCCCTCCAAAACTTCAATCTCCCAAGAGTACTTCCTGCTGGTGCAAAAGGTGGCAGAAAGGTGATTTTCATGGTGTTTTTGGCCCTTAAGACCACCAAGAATTTGATGAAATGCTTCAACCATTCCTGAGCATGCATAAATTACCATGAGAAATCCAAAAATATCAAATTTTACTCCAGAAAGTGTCCCAATCATAAGCGCGCGTCGGGCGGAAAAACCTATTTTGCAACCAAAATTTTCAAAAATGACAAAATATTCTCCAAATTTGCTGAAATTTGGAGTGAAGGTCTCCTATCATGTCTCATGCTCATCCAAGGAAGCTTCGGCCAAGATTCGGAGTGGATCCGGCCTCTTTCGACGTTTCAGTGCCTTTCTCAACCTTGCCTTTAGGATCTTCATTTTTGCTCTGCAAACGTGTGTACGGGCCCAATAGTGAGTCTTCATGTGTCTGAGCATGTCTTTATCCCTATTGGCTTTCGCCAAGAGCTTCTCCAGATGAATTTTGACATGCTTAAGGCAAGTCTCTCGCTCAAATGGTGTCATGTCACCTGGTCTCTTCCGGGCCAATGCATGGTCTTCACGGATTTGTCGCAACTCTATGAGCGTGTGCTGATCCTCCAGTTGTTTATTACTCTGCTCCAAATAATGTATAACCCACTGAGCTCTCTGAAAATTCACGGTCAAAGTGTCAATCTTAGCCTTTTTTTCCTGGATGATCTCTTTTAGCTTCGAGCTAGGAGAGCTCGCATCAACATCGATCAAAACAAAATCAGTATCTTGGCCTCCCGAGGGGCCCTCATCGTGCATAGGCCTCTTTCCTCTGTCCTGAACCTGTACCTATGCTGATGTTGAAGGCGAGACCCCTTCCACACCTGGTGGAGATAGTACTCGCGCTGCTGATGAAGATAACGAGACCCCTTCCACCCCTGGTGGAGATAGTACTCGTCGTGCCGCTGCAAATAAGGCTCTGTGGCCTCTCTGATATGTCACATACACTGGAGCACTGATAGGCTCAGTCTCAGGAACCTCAAACTGGTGTGAAGGCTCTGCCTCATCATGAACAATCTTGGGAGGAGGCTGGGGCGCTGCAAAGAAATCACGAGAAATGAACTCATCCCACGAGATGCCCTGTAATCCAAGCTGATGCACTACAATGATTTTGATGAGCACATAATGATAGATACTGTTATGCTGCTGCTCCGGAGTCTTATTCTGTACAAGGAATGTCATCCGATCTATGTTTCGACACATGAAATATGGAATGCTCATCATCCGCACTCTCGTGAAATGCATCAAAAGCCGGATGTGATACGCATACAAGCGTGAAAACCGACCTTCACAACTGAAGTATCTAATGATCAGTTTCATCAATGGTGCATACTCTTCCTTCAGAAACCGGAATGGAAAAACCCTGCTCAACTCTCTCAAATATCCAGGTTTGATATAAGGCTCATAATAAGCTCTATCCAGCTGCTGTCTCTTATTCCACTCTTCACCGATGTTTGGTATCCCGGTCGCCTCAGAAATAGTCTCTGGTGTCAAAGTGAAGTTCACTCCGGCAAGATTTACATGACCATTATGCAAATGTAGGACAAATAGGTGAGCTAACTCATGATGATGCTGCGTTCGGGCAATCATCTCACAATACTGGAAACATGACTGGCGCTGAAAAAAATCCATTGCAAGTGGGCAGGCCTGCAATTGGGTCAAAGAAGTGGGCTCCTCCCTGACATGCCTGCCACTTTTATGAGATCTCCTTGGCACATTTAGTTCTGCTGTAGAATCACTATCCTGCTCATATGGTGAATCTGTCTCTGACATGATGCTAAAGACAAGGTGTTGACAAATATATTTCTGATAAATATATGTTTGTTTTTTTTAATGTCAAGTATGCCACACATGAAATGAGAGGCTGCAAGGAAGTGTCAAAGTAAATACAATGACTGTCAAGTGACTTTGGAACGGACAGACAATTACTCACTTCTTTGGAAAACTTTGAGATTAGGCACCTTTACAAATGATATGGGAATGGGTGATAGTGATGGGACTTGTAGTTTTTAGGGATAAGAGTGCAATGACAATATATAAGTGAAATCAAGGACATAAGCCAGCCCTTGAATCTTGTGGAAACTTAGATTTTTATCAATGAAGGGAAGTGGTAACAAGTGATAGGGTTTGGGAATTCATTGACATGGGAACAAAGGGCAAAAGGGATATGGGGATAGTGGATATAGGAGAGGGTAGGTATAATAACAATGATAATAACAGTGAGAACAATGATATGATAATAACAGTGATAAGAGCACAAATAACAATGGAATGAGAGTGTTTGACAAGTTCAAGCTTTGACACCCAAATTCAAATTACAATCACCTCTCTTCAAACCCTATGGAGCAAATTGTGAAGTGGATATAGGGTTACGTTTTTCACCATTAAAACACCAATGTCTTCGCTTCTAAACACATCACACATAAACAAAATCACTGCACAAGCCTTGTGGACTTACTTGGAGAAGAATCGAGCTGAAACAATTCAAATTTCTGTGGAGAAAATATGATTTTCGGCCTCAGGGCTCTATGCGCCGTGCGTAGACCCAATGCGTCGCGGCCTTTGGGTGCGCCACGCCAGAAGGAAATAACACAAGGAATTCCGGCTCTATGCGCCGCGCCCTATGCCAACGCGCCGCGCCACTATTATCACACACAGTCGGCCTTCACTCAAACACTGTTTGCTCTCCAACTTTGAAATTCGACTTCTTCATGAGATTCTGTGAATGTTTCTTGATGCAAATGGGTTAAATAGCTTTGAGAAATATCTTGCAAGAGATGGCTTTGATTTTTACTTCTTCAAAACCCATTTTGTAATGTTCTTTTTATTTTGGCACTTTGTCATTTAATGAAACTCTGTCTTTTGTCTTTTCACTAATTTTCTGAGTTTGGACTGATGAAATTGGTTGATTTATTACAGGGATGTTGGCGTTGAACTTTGGCAAAGGAAAACCAGAGTCTGCTTTGAAGTCTTCATGGCGGAAAAATACATGATTATTACAAAAAACAAATTTGACAATTTCTTATTCAAAACAGAGTTTTGAACAAGAAATGTCCTCAAACATTTTTGATAATAAATTTTGAACTGAGAACTTATTGGAAATCATCTTCATGGCCTGCGGGCATTTATTGAACATGTCAAAAGACTAAACCCTAGACTCAGAAACCAAAAGACTCTTTTTGACCAAAATAATCATTTATGACTGTGAATGACATGAACTGAACTTTGATAAATTTTGAGGAGTTTTGACCAACCCAGCAGGTACAAATATGAGGGAAAATAAGAAGACCAAACCTTTCCGTCAGTCAATGGCATGCCCCTAACGGAATGCAGATGAATGAGCGGAATGAGACACCTAAACAATGAAATGCAATAAGAGGAATGATCTCTGATGGAGGGCTGTAAAGACTGACTCTAACATTGGCTCCAATGGGGATGGTAGCTCCTTGGAGGTGCCAAGAACGACAGATCTTTGGGAGAGTAGAACAGTGCCTTATCCATTGGGCTATGGAGTCCATTATTCGACAAATCGGAAAAAAACGGATAACTCAATTTATTAACTGAAACTTGTCTTCGAAACAACTCATTTTAAAACTAAAATGACTAAAAATTGACTCTAACAAACTAAATCCATATGACTAAGACCTGAACTTAAAACTTAAAGCTTGCTGGCAGTACATAACCACCTGTGTTTCTTACAAGACAATATACCATCAAACTATATCATAATGCCAATGTAACCAATCAAGCAGATGCCTTCTTGTTTGATTATCCTGATCAGATCTGCTGGTCAACAATAAATACTGGTAACTGGGCATCCAAAAACATAATTGACCATGATCTCCTTCATTACTAAATACTGCAATAATCACCTTCACTGCTGACTGCAACAAATTTTCCAGTGGATCTTGAAAAACATGAAGATTTACCTCCTGTTGAAGAAACAAGGTGTCTTTTTCTTTTGATTCTGATCCTCCTTCATAATGTACTTCAGTAAAATTATGTTCCTGGTCCTCAAAAAATTATGAACAAGTAGATGAGTAGATCTCCTCTTGGAAAAACATTTCAAAACATGAGACATATGAAGAAGAATCTGAAAGGCAGTGCTGAATGTTCTGATCTTCTGTAGTCTGAATATTATTTTGATCATCTTCATATGATATAACAAACAGATTATCATGTTTCTCATTACATTCATCAATCATAAGAAAATAAACTTCAGATGATTCTTGATACTCAAATATGACATTTCTATCATCTACCAACGATTCATCCAAGGAAAATTTTTCACTTACTTGAGCGAAGATCTCGTCTTGTTTTTCATAGAGGGAATGAAATACCTCCTCGTGAAGATCTAGTTCTGTTGGGATGAGAGAATTTAGGTCTATAACTCTGTTTTCTTCATTTGAGGCAGCTTCAACAATACAACTCTCTTTTATGAGATCCGGAAAAACATGTTTTTCCTCATCACAATTTATCTCTCGATCTGATTTATCGTCATCACTATCTAAGATTGGAACATCATTTTCCTGCGTATCATCCTTTATTTCAGCCAGATCTGAAATGAAACTTCTTCTTTCATCATCTTCAACCATATGGAAATCTTCAACCTGCTGATCTTGACAAGTATCCTCTAAGATTTCTGTGTGCTGCTGAAACGAATTTTCATACAATGCTTCCATGATTTCTCCGTCCATCAATTCATTATCTCCATAAAAATTCTCAAGATCTTAAATGAAACTACTAACGTGTTCACAACAATTCTGCACTAATATTAAGGATGGACAAGATTCTTTATACCTTTCAATGAATATTGTATGAAACTCTTTTAGACAATAAATAGAAGCAGGTGGAAAATTTTCATACCAAGATCGGGCTTCATCTTCCAGAGTAGCCATAAACATTTTCATCAAACAGTCTTCAGGAAAATCGATCTTTAATTTATGCACATGAATGTGAAATTTCACCAGATGAAGAGCATCGTCATTACCTTCCACATTTCTGAACATAGGCAAATTCTGAAGCCAATCCACCTTGGGCATTTTATTTGGAAAACCTGGGATGTGATCTCGGCTCATGGGAGCGTATCTTCTTGCAACCCGTTCCATCTTGAAAATCTTAAAGCTACTGATCTTCCTGTAGTGGAGTCACCATGAAGCATTGATTTCTGGATTTTTCAGTGAATGAAGTCGCCAGGTGAATGATTTCAGCCTTCCTATGTCTGATCGTTGTCCACCATTAACAATCAGATCTAACTTGATACATGTACTGGGGAAAATTACAATCTACAAGTCAAGTGTCACGTTCACAAGCTAGACCGGAGATTGACTGAAGCAACATTCATCTACTTCTGCTAATGCAAAGGAAGAGCGTTTCGAAGGCTACCTGGCTAACTTCAGGTTCCGTCTGTAGCTTATAAAACAAATAACACTAACAAGCAAACCATTTTTTTCCCCAGTATGGTCGCCACTATGTTAGCTCCTAAATCCACCTTAGGCTGAAATAAGGCAGAAGAAGGACAACACCAAACCACGCTCAGCCTTGTAGCTAGCCCTACGAGGACAGGAGAGGGCTCTCTCCGGGTCAATATCAATGAAAATATTCAAAAGGGATTGAGATGACTAAAACAACAACTGATCTTAGGCTAGATAAACAAATAGGAGGGTTTAATTTTGATTTTTATGGGCTTTTGTTGGAAGAAGGGAAAAACAATTTTTGAGCTTGGGGATGAGGCCAAATTCTTGCAGAGTTCAAGTTGGGGCGAGGTAGGCAACGAATTTGATGTCTGAGATCAAATGAATGGATTGAAAATACTGCTGAGGAGCTGAAGAGGGAAAGAGAGTGCAAGGATCCTCTTCAAACTGACGAAGAACATAAAAAACTAAACAAAAGCTTAAGGCAGAGCACCAACAAATTAATGAATTCTACCTCAAATACTCATTTGTTTAATTCAGAAGCATAGAGAAGGGAAATGGCATACATATAACATTAATTAAACTTACAATAACATGAGAAGAACATCATCAAAACTCATAAGCCACAAGGATCCCAACAAGTGCTGCAAAACTTTGGTCTTTCCTTTGCCAAAAACTGAAAAATGGATGTACAATGAGGTGCCAAGCCTTTCCCAAGTATCCAACCCTGAAAATGTCTCAGAAAATACAATATATAGACTATCCTAACCCCTTCCCATGCCTCTAGGGGTCGAGCTCATCCTTCTAGGAGCAGTTTGAACCAATTCTAAACATGGAGCTAAAATCTAGGTAGCCAAACAACTTGCCTCTATATGCTAGGAAACTGATCCATTCACTTAATTTTCACTTTTTAGTGAATGAATCATCTAGAACAAGTAAATACATGCCAAAATTACATCATGGTTACCAAATTACATCAAGATAGATCAATCCTCTCATGAAAAAGTAAAACTAGTCAAAACTGGCCGAATTTCTGAGCTGGAAGGTGAAAAATAGGCTAAATTCCTCTATGCGCCGCGCTCAAAAGCTCTATGCGCCACGCTACGTTGGACCTGTTTTTGAAGCACTTACGGAAGTCCAAATCGAGCTCATGATAGCTCGTTGGAAAGCCCTGGATGTCTGCTATCCCACCCAAGTGGAAGTTTTTAATTTGGAGCTCATTTGCCCCTCCAAAACTTCAATATACCAAGAGTACTTCCTGCTGGTGCAAAAGGTGGCAGAAAGGTGATTTTCATGGTGTTTTTGGCCCTTAAGACCACCCAGAATTTGATGAAATGCTTCGGCCATTCCTGAGCATGCATAAATTACCATGAGAAATCCAAAAATATCAAAATTTCCTCCATAAAGTGTCCCAATCATAAGCGCGCGTCGGGTGGCGCGACGCGTCGGCCGGAAAAACCTGTTTTGCAACCAAAATTTTCAAAAATGACAAACTATTCTCCAAATTTGCTGAAATTTGGAGTGAAGGTCTCCTATCATGTCTCATGCTCATCCAAGGAAGCTTCGGCCAAGATTCGGAGTGGATCCGGCCTCTTTCGACGTTTCAGTGCCTTTCTCAACCTTGCCTTTAGGATCTTCATTTTTGCTCTGCAAACGTGTGTACGGGCCCAATAGTGAGTCTTCATGTGTCTGAGCATGTCTTTGTCCCTATTGGATTTCGCCAAGAGCTTCTCCAGATGAATTTTGACATGCGTAAGGCAAGTCTCTCGCTCAAATGGTGTCATGTCACCTGGTCTCTTCAGGGCCAATGCACGGTCTTCACGGATTTGTCGCAACTCTATGAGCGTGTGCTGATCCTCCAGTTGTTTATTACGCTGCTCCAAATAATGTATAACCCACTGAGCTCTCTGCAACTTCACGGTCAAAGTGTCAATCTCAGCCTTTTGTTCCTGGATGATCTCTTTCAGCTTCGAGCTAGGAGAGCTCGCATCAACATCGATCAAAACAAAATCAGTATCTTGGCCTCCCGAGGGGCCCTCATCATGCATAGGCCTCTTGCCTCTGTCCTGTACCTGTACCTGTGCTGATGTCGAAGGCGAGACCCCTTCCACACCTGGTGGAGATAGTACTCGCGCTGCTGATGAAGATAATGAGACCCCTTCCACCCCTGGTGGAGATAGTACTCGTCGTGCCGCTGCAAATAAGGCTCTGTGGCCTCTCTGATATGTCACATACACTGGAGCACTGATAGGCTCAGTCTCAGGAACCTCAAACTGGTGTGAAGGCTCTTCCTCATCATGAACATTCTCGGGAGGAGGCTGGGGCGCTGCAAAGAAATCACGAGAAATGAACTCATCCCACGAGATGCCCTGTAATCCAAGCTGATGCACTACAATGATTTTGATGAGCGCATAATGATAGATACTGTTATGCTGCTGCTTCGGAGTCTTCTTTTGTACAAGGAATGTCATCTTCTCTATGTTTCGACACATGAAATATGGAATGCTCATCATCCGCACTCTCGTGAAATGCATCAAAAGCCGGATATGATACACATACAAGCGTGAAAAGCGACCTTCAAAACTGAAGTATATAATGATCAGTTTCATCAATGGTGCATACTCTTCCTTCAGAAACCGGAATGGAAAAACCCTGCTCAACTGTCTCAAATATCTAGGTCTGATATAAGGCTCATAATAAGCTCTATCCAGCTGCTGTCTCTTATTCCACTCTTCACCGATGTTTGGTATCCCGGTCGCCTCAGAAATAGTCTCTAGTGTCAAAGTGAAGTTCACTCCGGCAAGATTTACATGACCATTATGCAAATGTAGGACAAATATGCGAGCTAACTCATGATGATGCTACGTTCGGGCAATCATCTCACAATACTGGAAACATGACTGATGCTGAAAACAATCCATTGCAAGTGGGCAGGCCTGCAATTGGGTCAAAGAAGTGGGCTCCTCCGTGACATGCCTGCCACTTTTATGAGATCTCCTTGGCACATTTAGTTCTGCTGTAGAATCACTATCCTGCTCATATGGTGAATCTATCTCTGACATGATGCTAAAGACAAGGTGTTGACAAATATATTGCTGATAAATATATGTTTGTTTTTTTTAATGTCAAGTATGCCACATATGAAATGAGAGGCTGCAAGGAAGTGTCAAAGTAAATACAATGGCTGTCAAGTGACTTTGGAACGGACAGACAGTTACTCACTGCTTTGGAAAACTTTGAGATTAGGCACCTTTAGAAATGATATGGGAATGGGTGATAGTGATGGGACTTGTAGTTTTTAGGGATAAGAGTGCAATGACAATATATAAGTGAAATCAAGGACATAAGCCAGCCCTTGAATCTTGTGGAAACTTAGATTTTTATCAATGAAGGGAAGTGGTAACAAGTGATAGAGTTTGAGATTCATTGACATGGGAAAAAAGGGCAAAAGGGATGTAGGGATAGTGGATATAGGAGAGGGTAGGTATAATAACAATGATAATACGAGTGAAACAAATGATATGATAATAGCGATGATAAGAGCACAAATAACAATGGAATGAGAGTGTTTGACAAGTTCAAGCTTTGACACCCAAATTCAAATTACAATCACCTCTCTTCAAACCCTATGGAGAAAATTGTGAAGTGGATATAGGGTTAATTTTTTCACCATTTAAACACCAATTTCTTCGCTTCTAAACACATCACACATAAACAAAATCACTGCACAAGCCTTGTGGACTTACTTGGAGAAGAATCGAGCTGAAACAATTCGAATTTCTGTGGAGCAAATATGATTTTCGGCCTCACGGCTCTATGCGCCAAGCGCAGACCCAATGCGCCGCAGACTTTGGGTGCGCCGCGCCAGAAGGAAATAACACAAGGAATTCCGGCTCTATGCGCCGCGCCCTATGCCAACGCGCTGCGCCACTATTATCACACACAGTCGACCTTCACTCAAACACTGTTTTCTCTCCAACTTTGAAATTTGACTTCTTCATGAGATTCTGTGAATGTTTCTTGATGCAAATGGGTTAAATAGCTTTGAGAAATATCTTGCAAGAGATGGCTTTGATTTTTACTTCTTCAAAACCCATTTTGTAATGTTCTTTTTATTTTGGCACTTTGTCATTTAATAAAACTCTGTCTTTTGTATTTTCACTGATTTTCTGAGTTTGGACTAATGAAATTGGTTGATTTATTACAGGGATGTTGGCGTTGAAATTTGGCAAAGGAAAACCAGAGTCTGCTTTGAAGTCTTCATGGCGGAAAAATACATGATTATTACAAAAAACAAATTCGACAATTTCTTATTCAAAACAGAGTTTTGAACAAGAAATGTCCTCAAACATTTTTGATAATAAATTTTGAACTGAGAACTTATTGGAAATCATCCTCATGGCCTGCGGGCATTTATTGAACATGTCAAAATACTAAATCCTAGACTCAGAAACCAAAAGACTCTTTTTGACCAAAATAATCATTTATGACTGTGAATGACATGAACTGAACTTTGATAAATTTTGAGGAGTTTTGACCAACCCAGCAGGTACAAATATGAGGGAAAATAAGAAGACCAAACCCTTCCGTCAGTCAATGGCATGCCCCTAACGGAATGCAGATGAATGAGCGGAATGAGACACCTAAAAAATGAAATGCAATAAGAGGAATGATCTCTGACGGAGGGCTGTAAAGACCGACTCTAACAGAGAGAGCTCCAAAAACTCAACTGACCAAAAGTTGT